>KV908470.1:100000-125000 GCA_002005505.1 Botryococcus braunii | reverse complement strand
CACGTGTCTTTCTGGTCCTGCAACGCCCCAACGCTGGAAGTTGGTCTTCAGAAGTGAACTACAACAACAGACCGCCAGCAAGATCCAGCACGCTCAGAGCCAGCAATATACAGCAAGATGAGTGCCAACAGGGTTTGAGATAGGACGCTGTACTCCTGGTTGTGTTGGAGGCTGTGCTGGAGTCCAAAATATCCTTTCTATGAATATCAGGAGATGGTTGTTGCCCTCCAGTCCCTGGGCTCGACGGTTGGCAGATTGGGATACACTCAATTGGCGGGGAACAGGTGGATAGCTAGACTGTTTGTCTCAGTGGATTGGATATGTTGGAGGAGTCGGTGCCAAAGGCATTCTTGAAATGCATACCTGACTTGGCATGTGTCCAGGATCTGGCCCGGGATCGGAGAAAACTGCATAAAGCTCGTCGTCGGTCAGTCCTACCAGATCCGTCATGGTCTTGACTTCGCTGGATTTGGTGATTTTGGTATCACTGTCGTCTCCACGAGCCACAGTTGCTGCTATGAGCATAATAATTAGGGCCCAGCGCTTCCACATCGTGGACTGCACCCCCAACACGAGCTGTTGCTGCGGTCCCGACTGGAGGTTCATAACTAGATCAGCAGACTCCCCATTCTGGGAGCATATTATGTGCAGTGATTCTTACATCATAAATGACTAGAACTTTGATTGTTTTCCCTTTCAAAATCTCAAAGGAGTTAGAGAGTCAGCCGTTCATCTCCGTCCCCTGAACAGGGGAAGCAGTCATGCATGCAAAAACTTGGTCTTGCTGAAGGCTGTGAAGGATTGATTAATTAAATTTACATATAGCTTTTGATTGAAAGAAACAATATTCTGCTCGCAATCCTGAGAGACGACGTTGGAGCTCGGCGTTGGGGACTGTTTAACTAGATGACCTCCTGGAAGTATCCCTATAAGAGTGGTTAGCCCGAAAAGATGTATGTTTCACACAGCAGCACCGCAAGTTACATCCAGGAAATTTTAGACCGTTTGAAGACCCGGACTGGCAACGTTCACTACGAGGAGATGTGGTTACCAGCGGAAAGAACAACCACAACGCTGTCACGCTCGTTTGAAACCTCCACAGAGCGAATCTTTGCTGGTTCAAGTCAAGCTTAGAAGCGAAAGCCTGACGGTGTGACTCTGTGGGGGTCACCCGTATCCTTGCCTGCAGGACAATCTATTTGCAGAAAATCATCAGCGGTTCACCACTGCGGCGACACGACATGCGTGCCGTACGACAGTTGCGCAAGTCGGCCCTTCAAGATCTCCGAGAATGATGGAAAAGGCCAAAGCGATGCTATTGGCAAAAGTTTTTTAAGAATTCCAAACCTGAACTGTACCTGTCATCCTCATTTCCCCGTCCGACGTCTGTCCTGATCATATCGGCAGCAGTTCCTCGCGATCGTGGCCTTCTGAGCTTCGGAGTGGCGTCCATCGCTACACGCTATGCGTGATGCTACACTTCGCCTGTCAAGGTACCTTATACACGTTACGGTGCTTTGTGTAGGCTATGTACCAGGGGCTTTGGTCTCCGTGACGACATTCGTCTGTGTAGCTAGGCTCCAAGCAAGCGCGGGTTGATTGCACGGGGGGCCTAGGGGAACCTAGTCTGATTCAATGATGATATAGTTTGTAGTATGTCGTTGCAACTGCGTTGCGCGGTACGTCTCACGAGCTAGGCCGGGTTCAGGACCGTGACATACTCACGCAGGGATCCTTCAGTGTCATGTCCTCCCTGCATCTAGTGTAGTCAGCAGATACATTTTTCATTCATATGGCTTGGATAAAAGTGTGTGGGATGGAAAAGAATCTTGGGATGGGAGGGAAACCTTCACCATGTAACAGGTCCTTCTGGCTGCTTTTGCTCCCAGCTCCCTGCAAGCGCTCCTCAACCTTCGAGTTGACGAATGACCTCCCTCACTTAATACCATTTGGGGTATGACTTTATCTTACCGTTTCAATGTTGGGGAGGACTAGTCCGGAAACCAACTAATTTAATGTTGAACACGCCAGTCTGGAAACCCAGCTGGAGTGCGGAACCTGTGAACTCTACAACTAAGCCGTAGTCCAAGCTGTTTCTGTACAGGTGGATACAATTCCACAGTTTTTTTGTCAACCATGTAAAGAGTGTGGTTGGGCAGGCTGGCACGATTTCTTCACAACTGTACTGGCAAGCCATGCCTGAACCATACCGCCCTACAACTGGCTCAACCTCACGGCTGTTTGCACGGCATTGACGGTACAGCTGGGCTCGTTGTGGCTGCATGTGGGGAGCTCGAAGTGTGCGCTGATGCTGTAGTGGTAAGACCCAGTCCTTTGCCTTGTATGTCGAACGCTTCTGGGAGAGATGGCTGAGGCAAACCTTGGATGATCAGGGCGGGAGGAAAGAAGGTGGGGAGGGGGGGGGGAGGATGTGAGAGAGCGACACACACACACACACACACACACACACACACACACACACACACACACACTCAATCACTCACTCACTCTCAGGGACAGGGTGAGGGAGTGAAAGAGAGGAAGAGAGAGATAGCGCGTGTGCGCACGAGAGAGAGAGGGGGAGGAGACACACACACACACACACACACACACACACACACACACAGAGAGAGAGAGAGAGAGAGAGAGAGAGAGAGAGAGAGAGAGAGAGAGAGAGAGAGAGAGAGAGAGAGAGAGAGAGAGAGAGAGAGAGAGAGAGAGATAGAGGGGGGGGAGAGATAGAGGGGGGAGAGATAGAGGGGGGGAGGGGGGAGAGATAGAGGGAGTTAGGAGGAGGGTGGGATGGAGGGAACGACAACATACACACACACACACACACACACACACACACACACACACACACACACACTCTCTCTCTCTCTCTCTCTCTCTCTCTCTCTCTCTCACACACACACACACACACTCACTCACTGGCAGGGACAGGGTGAGGGAGTAAAACGAGAGGAAGAGAGAGATAGCGCGTGTGTGCACGCGAGAGAGAGTAGAGGAGAGGGAGAGAGAGAGAGAAAGAGAGAGAGAGAGAGGGGGGGGTTAGGAGGGCGGGATGGAGGGAAGGACAACACACACACACACACAGACACACACACACACACACACAGACACACACACACACACACACACACACACACACACACAGCACACACGCGCGCGCGCATGCGGGAAGGGGGCAAGGGAAGGGGGAGATAGGGCGGGGGGGGGGGATCGGGAGGGTGGGACAGTGAGAGATGGAGGGCGGATTGTAAGGAGAGTGACAAGAAGCATGCAAGAGCATGCAATCCTCCCATGGCCAGATGCCAGATTCCATGCCCGCCCTTCCTACACGGGTCGTTCCCGACGTCATGCACCTACACATGCCCTTGTTTATGCAGGCATCCCTCAGACAGACTGCAGCACATGATCAGGAAAACCGGTCTCCCGAGCATGCGGGACGCCTTCATTTTGATACCTGCAGTCACCTCTCAGGGGAGCGGGGCCCTCGGGCGCCCAACAAGGATCCAAAAGAGCAGGACGCGGTCTCAGAGGGACCGTGTGCGGCCTCCAGCCGCCATGGGACGGGCGCGCATCTGGGTGGGGAGGCCCCAGGTGGGGGCTCCACAGACCGCTCCAGGGACCCGAATCTTGGTGAGGAGATCCCAAGGGGCGCTTCCAGAAAGGAAATGTGGGACAGGAACCTGGAGTGGGGGACCCCAAGTGCGGTCTCTGGAAACTGCCAAAGGGACCGGCGTTTGCGAATGCCGGCTGTGTGTACGGTCTTCAGCAGTCACTCAAGAAGCTGGTTCCAGGCTCGTGAGGGAGCCTGCCTGGCAATACAGAGGCAGGGGAGCGGGATACTTGCAGATTGGGATTCTCCATCTAGCAGGTCCAGCGACCTTGAGGGACCCGAGGGGTGGCTGCATCCTTCCGCGGCCTCCAGAGGGTCCCCTAGGGGACTGGGGATTCCCCAGGGGTGCGAGGTGGCGTCCGGAACCAGCCATGGGGGAGCCGGCACCTGTGGCATTGGATCCACGTTCAGCAGTACCGGGCCTGAATTTTGTGGTACAGAGCTGGGGCTGCGTAGTACAGCCTCCTGCGCCAATGGCCTGGCTCCCTCTGCTGCCAGTAGTCCCAGGGGCGCATCGTGGGGTACCGGAAGTATGGTCCCCCCAGCCATGTTGTCCATCTTTCATACCAGGGGAGGGCCCTCCGATACTAGCAGAGCTGCTTTCTCTATCGGCAGTATGGGCTTCCATACCAGCAGTACTGCCGCCACCACCATAATGGTGGGCTGCGTTACAAGCAGGACGGGCTCCCACACCAGCAGTACGGGCCTCCATACCAGCAGTACCGGCCTCCATGCCAGCAGTACGGGCCTCCATACCCGCATCGTGGGCTTCCATACCAGCAGTACAGGGCTCCCTACCAGCAGTACAGCATGCGACTCCGGCAGGGCGGCCTCCCACAGCAGTACGGCTTTCCATACCGGCAGTACGGCGTCCGGCGCTGGCAGGGCAGGCAATGGTCCCCACAGGGAGCCGCTGCAAGGCAGGGGCTCGGGGGTTTCGTGGGACTGGGATGAGGCAGAGGGGCAGGAGCAGGAGCACGGGGCCCCTGGTCACACCGTTTGGTTTTCGGAGATAATGTCGCTGGGAGAATTGCAAAGAACGATAGAGCCCATCCTTCCAAACCTGTCGGCTTCGCAGCTCTGCCTCGCGCTCGTCCGCCTCCGGGCTCTTACTAACACCGGCAGTCCGTCCCCCCCTCCCTTTCCCACCCGTTTCTCATCCTTTCCCACCCGTTTGTTTTCGTTTCCCAGCCGTTTTTTTTCCTTTCCCCTGCCGTTTGTTCTTTTCCCAACAGTTTCTTTTCCTTTCCCAGTTGTTTCTTTCCCTTTTCCGGCTGGTTCTTTTCCTTTCCCAGCCGTTTCTTTTCCATTTCCAGCAGTTTGAGATGTACCTCCGAGCCTGGGAGACTTGTTCAGGTGCGGGCCGGGCTCCCCTCATCCGTCTCCTCCGTCGCCTCAGCCTGTTGGGCTGGTGGAGGTTTGGGGGGCTAGACGAGAATCCGTGAGTTTGGGGGGGGGGGGCGAGAAACGTGAAAGGGGGGGGGGTAGACAAGAAATTATGAGTTGGGGGGGGGGGTAGACAAAAAATTGTGAGTGGGGGGGGGGGGGTTGGGATAGACGAGAATCCGTGAGTTGGGGGAATAGACGGGAATCCGTGAGTCGGGGCGCGGGTGGGGTGGTGGGGTTATGGGGCTGGTTGATAGGACTGACTGAGGCTGGGATTTACCATTCTGTCAGTTGAGCGAGGCTGGGATTGACCATTCCGTCCGCTGTCTTACTGGGATTTGGGCGTGCTCGCTCCCCACCTCTTCCCCTGCCCGGTGCATACGGATGTCTGCGCGTGAAAACTCTCTCTCTCTCTCTCTCTCTCTCTCTCTCTCTCTCTCTCTCTCTCTCTCTCTCTCTCTCTCTCTCTCTCTCTCTCTCTCTCTCTCTCTCTCTCTCTGTGTGTGTGTGTGTGTGTGTGTGTGTGTGTGTGTGTGTGTGTGTTGGCTGTCTCTCCCCCCCCCCGGTCTTGGAAGTGAACGTATGTCGGACATGCATCACCCTGTATCTATTGCTCCACCCAATCTGTACGGAAGAAAGGGGAAGGGGGGAAGCATCCACTTTCCAGGCAAGGCAATCTGAGATCCACTGGAGCAACCTATGGGGAAAACTATGGGGAATCCTATGGAGCAACTCTATGGGGAAACCTATGGGGAATCGCATGGAGTAACCCTATGGGGAAACCTATGGGGGATCCTATGGAGCAACCGTATGGGGAAACGGCGGAGCAAAGTACGGGGAAAGGGTGGAGCAAAGTATGGGGAAATGGTGGAGAAGACTATGGGGGAACGGGGGCTGAACAAATTACGGGTGAACGGCGGAGCAAACTATGGGGGAAGGGTGGAGCAAATTACGGGGAAACAGTGGAGCAAAGTACGGGAATGGTGGAGCAAACTATGGGGAAACGGCGGAGCAAATTACGGGGGACGGGGGAATCTAAGCAGGGGTGGTTGAGGTGAGGCGTGCGGGGATTTAGAGTATGCGGTGGACATCAGCAAGAGGGACACCGACATGATGTACAAGCGGATCGAAAGGCGGCTGGAGGCAGCTGTGGTGGAGCGGGGCGAGCGCCTCTCCCCAGATGACTTGGCCCGCCTACTGTACACTGTCGGAAAGGTTGGCTTTGTCCAGGAGAACGCACCGTTCTACATTGTGCGGGCCCTCCCTTGTTTCCCCGCCCACCTTAGCCCGCGCGCCCCTCCTCTCTCTGTGTATGCGTGTGCGTGCGCATGCGCGTGCGTGTGCGTGTGCGCGTGCATGCATGCGTGCTTGTGCGTGTGTGTGTGTGTGTCTGGGTGTGCGCGCGTGCGTGTGCGCGTGAAAAGCATGTGTGCGTGCGTGTGTGTGTGTGTGTGTGCGCGCGCCGCAACATGTTGGTGTGCTTATGGTGCAAGTAGAGGTGATGTACATGTTACTGTGGCCTTTGTTGTGGGCTTGAGACCTCCTTGTTCCCATGATTGTAAGCGGATGTTACTTTGTACAGCTCGTGCTGCACGAACCACTGTTCCTATTTTGCTCTTTATGTAAGTCGTCGAGGGGCTTTGTTATCGCAATGCCAAAGGAGACGTTTTCAATCCATTCTGTAGCTCATAAGGCATGAGGTTGCCAATCAGGAACCAGCTGTTGCTTTTGAAAATGGAAATGTCTTGCGGGACGGAACAACAGTCGTGGTGCCCCTGGCGTTCGGGAGGAAGCAAGAAGTCCGAAAAAGCTGCTGACTCTTATTCCCCAATTCCAGTTGCTCTCAAGCAGAAAGGGAAGGGAAAAACTGACAGTTACAAATCCAGCGGACACACTTTCAAGGGATTGAACCCCTGACTAGTCCTCCATTTGACTGCCTGATGGGACTTCACGTGGAATGTAGCCACATGACAATAAAAATCATGCGCCCTTTTTCCCCACCTTTTACTCCCCCCAAGCGCACGCGCGCACACACACACACACACACACACACACACACACACACACACACACACACACACACACAGACGCAGGCACGCACGCAGGCAAACAGACACACGCACACAGGCATGCGCTTGCGGCAATTCGCATGCATGTATCCCCCGTCCCTCCTTCGCTTCCTCGTTCCCTCTGCTACCCCCCCCTCTCTCTCTCTCTCTCTCTCTCTCTCTCTCTCTCTCTCTCTCTCCCCTCCTCTCCCCCCCTCTCTCTCTCCCTCTCCCAGTCCCTCTCCCCCCCCCTCTCTCTCTCTCTCTCTCTCTCTCTCTCTCTCTCTCTCTCTCTCTCTCTCTCTCTCTCTCTCTCTCTCTCCCCCCCCCTCTCTCTCCCTCTCTCTCTCCCTCTTCTCCGTCTCCCTCTCCCTCTCTCTCTCCCTCTCTCCCCCCCACCCGCCTTTCCACCCTCCCTCCGCCTCCCCCTCTCTCCCTCTCCTTTCCTCCCTTTTCCCTCCCTGCCGTCGCTCCCTCCCCCCGTCCTCCCCCCACCCCCCCCCCCCGGGCTACTAATTGAACTCTTAAAAAAATGAAAAAGTCAGCATCAAATCAACAACAGCAATAACAACCAAAACAACAACAGCAGCACCGACAACAAGGAAGACAGCAAGAGCGACAGCGAAAGCAACACAGAAAATGCCAATGACAATGGCAACGACAAAAAGGAGGAGGAGGAGGAGGAGGAGGAGGATTAAGAGGAGGAAGAGGAGGAGGAGGAGAGCAGCACCAGCAGCAACAACACCACCACCACCAAAACAGAAACACCAATAACACCACCAACACCAACAACCCCACAGTTACCAAGAACAGCAATGGGCAGCGGATTGTTTTTTTCTTGTTTGCTGCGCCATCGCCACGGAGGATCCAGAATTGCGTGGTGAGCTTGGAAGTCCGGCCATCCGGCCCGGTGCAGGAGCTGAGGAACCAGTTCATGGAGCAGTACCACGTCATGCGCTGCCACTCCCTAAGCATAGCCATGTACGGTCTGGCGGCTATTGACAACTATGCTCACAGCATGCGGCCCACCCTGCAAATCCTGGCAGATGTGGCGGCAAATCTGGTGGAGGCGCGGGAGCAGCTCTCCCTCCACCACATCAGCGTCATCATGTATGCTTTCGGCAAGTGAGTCACCGCATTAGATTTCTTTCTTAAATTTCATTTTTCCCGCCTTTTTAATGATTTTTGGCAGATTGTGCGTAATGACAGCCTCGGTCACTTCTGATGCTTGACGCGCCTTGTGTGTGTGCGTGTGCATGCGCGTGCCTGTGCGTGTGCGTGCGTGCGAGCGCGCGCGCACGTTTGTGTGTGTGTGTGTGTGTGCCCGCGCGCGCACGTGTTTGTGTGACTAAGTGCGTACGGCTGTGAGTATGTGCCTGGTGTGTATGTGTGTGTGTGTGTGGGGGGGGGGGGTGGGTGGGTGGGTGCCTGCAGTGCTGCTTCTGCGGCTACTGTTGCTGCTGCTGCAGCAGCTGCTGCTGTTTTTGTTCGTTGTCCGCACTGCCTTACGCCTGTCACTATCGCCGTTGCTGTCATCGCCATTGCTCTCATCCTTGTTGTCATTGCTGTCGTTGTAGAGTAGATGTAGTAGCACTAGAGCAGTGGTGACGGTGGCAGTAGCAGTAGGGTAGCTGCGGCAGTAGCGGCGGCAGTAGCGGTAGCGGTAGGGTGGTAGCGGTGGCAGTGGTAGTGGTAGCAGTAGCGGTAGCGGTATCAGTATGAATAGCGGTAGCAGTATGAATAGCGGTAGCGGTAGCAGTAGGGTAGCGGGGGTGGTAGCGGTCGCAGTTAGCGGTAGCAGTATCGGTAGCGGTAGTGGGAGCAGTGGAGTTGCGGTATCGGTAGCGGGAGTATTAGAGTAGCGGCAACGGCAGCGGCAGCGGTAGCGGAAGGATATTAGTGGCAGTAGCGGTAGCGATAGCGGTAGCAGTTGCGGCAGCGGCAGCGGTAGCGGTAGCAGTAGCGGTAGCGGTAGCGGTAGCGGTAGCGGTAGCGGTAGCGGTAGCGGTAGCGGTAGCGGTAGCGGTAGCGGTAGCAGGAGTGGTAGCGGTAGCGGTAGCAGTAGTGGTAGCGATAGCAGTAGCAGTAGCGGTAGGGGTGGCGGTAGCAGTAGTGGTAGCTGTAGCGGTAGCAGTAGTGGTAGCGGTAGCGGTAGCAGTAGCGGTAGGGGTAGCAATAGTGGTAGCCGTAGCGGAACCGGTAGCCGTAGCAGTAGCGGTAGCGGTAGCGGTAGCGGTAGTGGTAGTAGTAGCGGTGGCAGTAGCGGTAGCGGTAGCGGTAGCGGTAGCGGTAGCGGTAGCGGTAGCGGCAGAGGTAGCGGTAGCGGTAGCGGTAGTGTTAGCGGTAGCGTAGCGGTGGCAGTACCAGTAGGGTAGCGGTGGCGGGAGCTGTAGCGGTGGCGGTAGCGGTAGTGGTGGCTATAGCAGTAGGGGTAGCGGTTGAAGTAGGGTAGCGGTAGCAGTGGAATAGCGGTAGCAGTAGGGGAGCGGTAGCAGTAGGGTAGCGGCGGCGTTAGCGGTAGCAGTGGCGGTAGGGTAGAGGTGGCGGTAGGATAGCGGTAGCGGTAGCGGTAGCGGTAGCAGTGGCGGTAGTAGTGGCGGTAGCAGTAGGGAAGCGGTGGCGGTAGCAGTAGGGTAGCGGCGGCGTTAGCGGTAGCAGTGGCGGTAGGGTAGAGGTGGCGGTAGGATAGCGGTAGCGGTAGCGGTAGCGGTAGCGGTAGCGGTAGCGGTAGCAGTGGCGGTAGTAGTGGCGGTAGCAGTAGGGAAGCGGTGGCGGTAGTAGTGGCGGTAGCAGTAGGGAAGCGGTGGCGGTAGCAGTAGGGTAGCGGTAGCCGTAGCAGTACGGTGGCGGTAGCAGTAGGGTAGCGGTAGCCGTAGCAGTACGGTGGCGGTGGCGGTGGCGGTAGGGATAGGTGTAGCTGTAGCTGTAGCTGTAGTGGTAACGGTACCGGTAGCGGTAGGTGTATCTGTAGCTGTAGCTGTAGCGGTAGCGGTAGCGGTAGCAGTAGCGGTACCAGTAGGGTAGCGGTGGCGGTACCTGTAGCGGTGGCGGTAGCGCTAACGGTGGCTGTAGCAGTAGCGGTTATAGTAGGGTAGCGGTAGCAGTTGAATAGCGGTAGCAGTAGGGACGCGGTAGTGGTTGCAGTTTGGTAGCGGCGGCGTTAGCGGCGGCGGTAGTGGTAGCGGTGGCGGTAGGATAGCGGTGGCAGTAGCGATAGCGGTAGCGGTAGCGGTAGCGGTAGGGTAGCAGTTGCGGTAGCGATAGCAGTGGCGGTGGCGGTAGCGGTAGCGGTAGAGGTAGCGGTGACAGTAGCGGTAGCGATGGAGGTAGCGGTAGCGGTAGCAGTAGCGGCAGCGGTGGCAGTTGGGTAGCTGTGGCAGTAGCTGTAGCGGTAGGGAAGCGTAGCGTAGCGGTAGTGGTAGTGGTAGCGGTAGCGGTAGCGATAGCGGTAGCGGAAGCCGAAACGGTAGCGGAAGCGGAAGCGGCAGGGTAACGGCAGTGGTAGCGGCAGCGGTTCCGGCAGCGGTAGTTACAGCGGTAGGAAAGTGGAAGCGGAAGCGGAAGCGGAAGCGGTAGTGGTAGTGGTAGCGGTAGCGGTAGCGATAGCGGTAGCGGAAGCGGTAGCGGTAGCGGTAGCGGTAGCGGAAGCGGTAGCGGAAGCGGTAGCGGAAGCGGAAGCGGAAACGGTAGCGGAAACGGTACCGGTTGCGGAAGCGGAAGCGGAAGCGGTAGCGGTAACTGAAGCAGAAACGGTAGCGGTAGCGGAAGCTGAAGCGGAAGCGGTAGCGGTAGCGGTAGCGGTGGCGGTGGCAGTGGCGGTGGCGGTGGCGGTAGCGGTGGCGGTAGCGGTGGCGGTAGCGGTAGAATAGCGGTAGCACTAGTGGTTGCGGTAGCCGTCGGGTAGCTGTGGCGGTAGCTGTAGCGGAAGCGGTAGCAATAGGGTAGCGGTAGCCGTAGCATTACGGTAGCGGTAGCAGTTGGGTAGTGGTGGCGGTGGCGGTGGCGGTGGCGGTGGCGGTGGCGGTGGCGGTGGCGGTGGCGGTCGCTGTCGCGGTCGCGGTAGCAGTAGCTGTAGCGGTTGCGGTAGCAGTGGCAGTAGCAATAGGGTTGCGGTAGTGGTAGCGGTAGCGGTAGCGGTAGGGTTGCGGTGGCGACAGCCGTAGCAGTAGAGTAGCGGTAGCGGTAGCGGTAGCGGTGACGATAGCGGTAGCGGTAGCGGTAGCGGTAGCAGTAGGGTAGCGGTTGCAGTTCGGTAGTGGTAGCGGTAGCGGTAGCGGTAGCAGTAGGGTAGCGGTTGCAGTACGGTAGCGGTGGCGGTAGCAGTAGCGGTAGCGATAGCGATAGCGGTAGCGGGTGCAGTAGAGTAGCGGTAGCGATATCGATAGCGGTAGCGGCTGCAGTAGAGTAGCGGTAGCGATAGCGATAGCGGTAGCGGGTGCAGTAGAGTAGCGGTAGCGATATCGATAGCGGTAGCGGCTGCAGTAGAGTAGCGGTAGCGGTAGCGGTAGCGGTAGCAGTAGGGTAGCGGTGGCGATGGCGGTAGCGGTAGCAGTAGGGTAGCTGTAGCGGTAGCGGTAGGGGTAGCGGTAGGGGTAGCAGTAGGGTTGCGGTGGCGGTAGCGGTAGCGGTAGGGGTAGCGGTAGGGGTGGGGGTAGCCGTAGGGTGGCGGTAGCGGTAGCGGTAGCGGTAGCGGTAGCGGTAGCGGTAGGGGTAGCGGTAGGGGTGGGGCTAGCCATAGGGTGGCGGTAGCGGTAGCGGTAGCGGTAGCGGTAGGGGTAGCGGTAGCGGTAGCGGTAGCGGAAGCGGTCGCGGTCGCGGTCGCGGTAGCCGTAGCGGTCGCTGTCACGGTAGCGGTGGCGGTGGCAGTAGCGGTGGCGGTAGCGGTGGCGGTCGCGGCAGCGGTAGGATAGCGGTAGCACTAGTGGTAGCGGTAGCCGTCGGGTAGCTGTGGCGGTAGCTGTAGCGGAAGCGGTAGCAATAGGGTAGCGGTAGCGGTAGCGGTAGCGGTAGCAGTTGGGTAGCGGTAGCGGTGGCGGTGGCGGTGGCGGTGGCGGTAGCGGTAGCGGTTGCGGTAGCAGTAGGGTAGCAGTGGCGGTAGCAATAGGGTTGCGGGAGTGGTAGCGGTAGCGGTAGCGGTAGGGTTGCGGTGGCGACAGCCGTAGCAGTAGAGTAGCGGTAGCGGTAGCGGTAGCGGTAGCGGTAGCGGTAGCGGTAGCGGTAGCGGTAGCGGTAGCGGTAGCGGTAGCGGTAGCGGTAGCAGTACGGTAGCGGTGGCGGTGGCGGCTGCAGTAGAGTTGCGGTAGCAATATCGATAGCGGTAGCGGCTGCAGTAGAGTAGCGGTAGCGGTAGCGGTAGCAGTAGGGTAGCGGTGGTGATGGCTGTAGCGGTAGCAGTAGTGTAGCTGTAGCGGTAGCGGTAGGGGTAGCAGTAGGGTCGCGGTGGCGGTAGCGGTAGCGGTAGCGGTAGCGGTAGCGGTAGCGGTAGCGGTAGCGGTAGCGGTGGCGGTAGGGGTGGCGGTAGGGGTGGCGGTAGGGGTGGGGGTAGCAGTAGGGTGGCGGTAGCGGTAGCGGTAGCGGTAGCGGTAGCGGTAGCGGTAGCGGTAGCGGTAGCGGTAGCGGTAGCGGTAGCGGTAGCGGTAGCGGTAGCGGTAGCGGTAGCGGTAGCGGTCGCGGTAGCTGTCGCGGTAGCTGTAGCGGTCGCGGTCGTGGTCGTGGTAGCGGTCGCGGTCGCGGTAGCGGGAGCGGTAGCGGTACGGTAGCTGTAGCGGTAGCGGTAGCGGTAGGGGTAGCAGTAGGGTAGCAGTGGCGGTAGCGGTGGCAGTAGCGGTTGTAGTAGTAGTGGTGGAAGTAGTAGTAGTAGTAGTAGTAGTAGTAGTAGTAGTAGTAGTAGTAGTAGTAGTAGTAGTAGTAGTAGTAGTAGTAGTAGTAGTAGTAGTAGTAGTAGTAGTAGTAGTAGTAGTAGCAGTAGCAGCAGCAGCAGCAGCAGCAGCAGCGGTAGCGGTAGCGGTAGTAGGAGTAGTAGCAGTAGTAGCAGTAGTAGCAGTAGTAGCAGTAGTAGAAGTAGTAGTAGTAGTAGTAGCAGTAGTAGTAGTAGCAGTAGGAGCACCAGCAGCAGTAGTAGTAGTAGTAGTTTTTGTAGTTGTAGTTGAAGCTGATGATGATGATGATGTTGTTGTTGTTGTTGTTTTTGTTCATGTTGTTGTTTTTGTTGTTGTGGTGGCTTTTTCTCGCATGTTTCTGCTGGGGCCATGAAGCAAGCGAAGCCTAAAACCGGATGCGCAAGTCTTGCTGAAGCTTGTGGCTGGCATTCAGGTTTCAGTATGCTGCTCAGGGATTGGAACCTGTCCCCAGCCACGAGCAGCTGACAGCACTAGCCGATCACGTGCTGGATATGCTCCCCACAGCTGGCCTCATGAACCTATCAATCTTTATGTACGGCCTTGCGCGGGTACGCATTGATAAAGGCATTTCACGTTTGGTTTTGTTTATCGAAAAATGCGCATGTGTGTGTGTGTGTGTGTGTGTGTGTGTGTGTGTGTGTGTGTGTGTGTGTGTGTGTGTGTGTGTGTGAGGAAGTGCATGCGCGCGCTTGTGTGTGTGCGCCCGTGCGCGCGTGTGCGTGTGTAGTTATGTTCATCTCTATAGGTTGCCCCCCTACGGGCTGTGGGGTAGGACGTCCGGTTGCCTGATTCTGGGTGGGGATGGTGGACGGGGTTCAGTTGCGCAATAAATCCGGATTCCAGGCTGCTGACGACATCCTCTTGGCGGCAAGTGAGGCTCTCCGCAAAAGGGTAAGCTCAGCCCTCCCCCGCGGTCGACGTGCCAAACCTCCTTGCTTCAGTAACTCTCCCTCCCATTCTCCTCATTAGTATGCCGTGCGAATCACAGGGTGCGACCGAGCTCAGCTGGCTGGAGATGTTCCAAAACCTTGATAGGGTTATTCTACCAAGGTGTTGAAGTTCTGGATCCCAATGAACGTCGCCTTGACCCAATCAATGTCGCCTCGATTTTCAGACCCGCGTGTCTGGGGCAGGAAATTAGTAACATGTTTTTCTCATTTTCATCAATGTTATGATGCGCTCGGGCTGCAGCTGGAGGTGGGAAGGCTGAGGCAGATCCAGCTGGTGTTGAGGACCTTCAACATGATGGATGTGCGGGTGGAGGACGAGACCCTGGACGCCATCGGGCGGGAGGTGGTCACCCGGATCACCAGGGGAGACCAGGCTGGTCCCGCGGCTGTGGAAGTCAGTAGCACGCTGAGCGCACTGGCGCAGACCCACTGGACACCCCCCAGCGGCTGGCTCCTGCCCGTCGTCGATTACGCCATCGCAAAGGTCCCGCCTCCTTAGCCCCCAAATTGCTAGCCTGCATGCCTGTTGTTTTCGTTTGTGTGTGCACGTGCGCTCTCGCGCGCGCGCGCGCGTGTGTGTGTGTGTGTGTGTGTGTGTGTGCGTGCGTGCGTGCGTGCGTGTGTGTGCGTGTGTGCATATGTGCGTGTGTGTGTGTATGTGTGTGTGTGTGTGTGTGTGTGTGTGTGTGTGTGTGTGTGTGTGTGTGTGAGAGAGAGAGAGAGAGAGAGAGAGAGAGAGAGAGAGAGAGAGAGAGAGAGATATATATATATATATATATATATATATATATATATATATATATATATATATATATATATATATATATATATATATATATATATATATATATATATATTATATATATATATATATATATATATATATATTATGTGTTCGTATGTGTGGTATAGCTGTGTGGATGGGGTTGGGAGCATACATTCAACTGGAATCATGTAGGTGTGAGTGATCATCTGATCTGTGTGTCGCTTTTGTTGTCATCGGTAATGCCACTGCGAAGGCTGAGTTCTGGAGGAGTTGAGTTCGCTCCCTGCTTTTGTGTGTGTGTGTGTGTGTGTGTGTGTGTGTGTGTGTGTGTGTGTGTGTGTGTGTGTGTGTGTGTGTGTGAATGGTTGTCTGTGTGTTGGCCTTTGTTTTCTTTTTTGGGGGGGGGGGGGCGGCGGCGGGAGGACTGCAGAATTCGGAACTATTTCTTATGAAATCTCCTTTTGTTTATCCATTTTTTTAGTCCTCTTAAAAACGTGCGCATGTTTGACTGTACTTCTACCGTGGCGACGGTGGAATGATGAAGGGGGAGAGATTGGAGTAGAAGGGGTGGGGGAGAGGGAGGTGGTGGTAGGGGAGCAGGAGGAGAGGGTGGTGGGAATGGGGGAGGGAGGAGGAGGATGTGGAGGTGGAATGGTGCAGGAGGAGAAGGGGTCAAGGGGATAAAGCAGCGGACGTGGAGGAGCAGGAGGGGGTGGGGGTGAAGTAGAGGAAGCGGAGGGGGTGGGGGGAAAGGTGGAGGGGGCATTGGAAGGAGTGGTACGATGAGGATGAGGAAAGAGGAGGGAGATGCGATTACCCACAGGAAGTCACTAACGGAAACAATACACAAGAGCATCAACAACAACATTGTCAACCTCTTTGACAACAGCATCATTGTCATCACCACTGCCACCACCACCACCATCATCATCATCATCTTCATCATCATCATCGTCATCATCCTCATCATCATCATCGTCATCATCATCGTCAGTGTCATCGTCATCGTCATTGTCATCGTCATCGTCATCGTCATCTTCATCATCATCATGACCATGACCATCACTACCATCATTGTCGCCAGCACCATCAGCAAGCGGCGGTAACCCAGGAGACTGAGCTTGAAGCCATTGAGCTGAGATGCGTGGGGTGGGGTGCAGGCCCATCGGGCGAAGGTGCGGGCCGACATTGCGCAGGACCTGTTATGGCCTGCCGTGGTGTGGAAGGAGCAGCTGCCGGACGAGACAGTGGAGAAGCTGTGCAGGGACGTGCTCTCGGGCCTGCGGGACGACGGTTTCAACCTCGATGATCGGAGCCAGGTCAGCATGCTCTTCCCGGAGCACTTCCCCTTTCACGAGTCTCTTCCCTAGGAATTTCATCCCTCCAAAATCTCCTCCTTGGGGTATCTCCTCCCCGCCTTTTAATTATTGAATTACAATTATTTTTTGTATTTTTTCTTCCCTGCTTTTCCCTTTTCAGGAAAGAAACCTTGGGGTTCTCCCTCCCTTTGTAATCTCCTCACCAGGATCTCCGATAGAATCTCCTTGTTGAGAATCTCTCCCCAGGAATCTGCTACCCAGGATTCTCCTCCCATTTGAATCTCGTCCTTGGCAAGGCTTCCCCTTTGGAAACTAACCGCCCCCCTTAGGGAGCTCCTCCTTAAGAAGGTTCCCCTTGGGAAGTTCGCCCGCTTTGGAATACCTCCCTGCTTTGGAATCTGTCCCCCTGGGAGTCACCTGCTGCGGGATTCCCTCCTCAGGAGGCTCCCCCTTTGGGAATTCCCTCTTACGGAATCTCAGACGGTCACACACGCACAGACGGCAAACCCATGCAAACGTAGATGCATGCATGTACCCAGGCACGTGCGCGTACGCATGTGACTGCGCGCGCGCACACATCCATGCACGCGCACACAGGCACGCACACGCACACACACACACACACACACACACACACACACACACACACACACACACACAGACACACACACACGCACGCACGCACGCACACACACACGCGCGCGCGCGCACACACACATGCGCACGCACGCACACACAGACGCAGACACACACACACACACACACACACACACACACACACACACACACACACACACGCGCGCGCGCGCACACAACACTCTGCCTCCACTGTACTACTGTTACCCAGGTGTTGCTGCTTCTGACGGGGATTGGGGCGCACTTGTGCCCTAGTTAGAGGCCTCCTTGATACGGGCGTGGGGAGAGAGGGCTCTTGGATTCGCCGAACGCTGGTTTCAACCCTTTCCTTGCCCCCCACCCCCCACCCCCAAAAAAAGGAAAACAGCTTCTCATTCGATTCTTTTTAACAGTTTTCCTCCCCCAAAAGAAAACGGGGTCCTTGTCCTATTATTGTTGGCTGCTCCCTAAGAAAACGGCTTCTTGTTCTATTCTTGCTTTGGTTCTATTCTTGTTTTGCGCGGGTGCAGGCGCGGCTCCTTTGGGCGCTTGACGAGTTGAACACGGCCTATGACGCGGAGGGGAAGGGCTTGGGGCGGGACGCCGCCGGCTTGCGGCAGTACATCCGATCCTCGATAGCGGCCAGGGAGGCCGCTCAAGCCCACGCGGGTAACAGTAGAAGGTTCGGGAGCTCTGGAAGGAGGTTTGGAAACTTCAAGAGACCCCGCCAGTAAAGCGCCAGCCCCCCATCCTGCATACCCCTGCAGCCTTGGGATGTGCCACGGGGTGTCACAGCCAGTATGTATGAATGTGCGTACGGGATGCATGCCCCTGTATGTTTATACCACATGCGCACGGGCATTCCCCAGTGTGTTGACACCAGTGTGGCATGGGGTGTGACAGCCAGCACGTGTTAACAGCCTTGTGGTGTGCGACGGGGTGTCATAGCCAGCACGTGTCATCAGCACCGTGGTGTGGCAGGGGTTGGCACATTCAGCACGTGTTAACAGCACCGGGGTGTGCCACGGGATGTCACAGCCAGCACGTGTTAGAAGCCATGGCGCGCTTGTACTGTTTGGTGGGCGTTTCTTGTGCTGTATTGTTTGGCTGGGGAATGCGTTCTTTTCAAAACACATTGGCCACAGCATTGGAATGTTTCAGCATGGTCTTTCATAAAAGGAGGTATCGCTGAATCTATCCTCCACGCATGTGACAGCTATTAGCTAGTCCACACTTCTTCTAGTTCTTCTTCCAGCTTCTTGTCCCATCAGGACCGCCTTCAGTTTGCACAATCTATTTTGGGACGGCAAGGGGCTGACGTGTCCAACGTATCTCTGACTGCCCCGAAGTGATCTCGCACGCGTGCTAAGACCGGAACATGCGCAAGTTCTTATACCTGCACTTCACAGTACAATTCCTTTGGTTACGCGTTGTTATTGCCATTGTTTTAGAATGGCCATGGCATGGGCGTATAAGAAAAGCGGAATTCATCAGTCACAGGCACTTTGTGCCGTGTCCTCATATGAGCCCCTTGGACGGGTCGCTCAATTTCGCCATCTTCTTTTTCCAACGTGGGCCTTTTGCCATCATCATTCCCCTACATAGCTGAGGTTTTGCAGAATTACATCCGCTAGGATTACCTTGGCCCCAATGTTGTTTAGTGCATTCCACGCACACAAGTGCATTCTACCAGCACCCCCACCCCTGCTACAGTACTTTTGGTATGCAGTACCTACCTCAAGGAGGTCGCACTTTTGGTTCGCACTTGCTGTGTCCCTACCCCTTCTCTTTGCCTCTGTTGCCCCCCACCCACCCCCCCCCCACACACACACACACACACACACACACACACACACACACACACACACACACACACACACACAGAGCTCTCTCTCTCTCTCTCTCTCTCTCTCTCTCTCTCTCTCTCTCTCTCTCACTCTCTCTCTCTCTCTCTCTCTCTCTCTCTCTCTCTCTCTCTCGTGCGTGCGCGCTCACACAAGCATGCACGCGATGCACACATGGGCGTGCGCGAATACACACATGTGCGCCGCGCGCGCGCGCACACACACACCCACACACACACGCACACACACATACACACACACACACACACACACACACACACACACACTCTCTCTCTCTCTCTCTCACACAAATACCAGCACCATCACACGCATGCCCGCACACTGTCATAACAGCACCTTCAAGCAACTACACCAAATACACTTTCACCTTTACCTTCAAATACAAGCAACCCTCACAAGCCCGGGCGGTCGGGGTCCCCATGGGTGCTCGGGGTGCTCGAAGTACGTGCGAGGCCGTACATCGGATCCCTAAAGTAACCGGGGACCTTGTCGGGCATTCATGCGAAGAAGGCACAAGCGGAACATATTTAACTTGAAGTTTGAAAGAAAGTGGTAGTGAATTTAAGGATATCACCCATACTTGGTATCGTTTCAACGTATCTACCGCGATCTGTCCGCACTGGCGCAGCGTGGGCTGTGATGCATCTTCCGAAAATGATTTTCCGGCATCATAATTCCTTAAAATATGTTGATAGTGTTCATGGCGTTTGTGGGTGGGCAAATCTGCTGTTGGCCAGAAGGTCGCCGCTTGCTTCGTCCCTGACATTGAATGTCGTAAGCCGCCGAGTAAGGAGAAGGGTGAAGGAATTTGGTGAAGATGCGGAAATTTCATACGAGGTACTACTAATATGCAAGGCTGCCATTCTCTCACGAGCTTTTAGCATATGGTTTCGTTCTAAAATCCTTCTGCTGCAGCAGTCGACGACATCCTGATGTCCTGCAGAACTGGGACTTAACTTGTTCTTCGAGATGCAGGCCATTCTACAGGAGGTAACAGATGTGAAGCCTGCCGATCTGAGAGCCTGGGTAGATACCAATAGAGACCGGCTGTCAATCTCCTTCATGTTCTGGCTGGCGGACAGGTGCTTCTACCTCTCGCAGAGGGTTGCCAAGTTGTGTCATTCAATTTTTCTTCGACCGGTGTCACTGTCATGGCCACTTGATCATCCATTTGTAGGTCCGGTGCAAGCATTTTCGAGCAATGGATGGACATGTGTACTTCAGGTGGTGTACTTCAGGGGGCGTGTTCCGGGCTCCTCAACAGGCGCGCGCGAGCACACACACACACACACACACACACACACACACACACACACACACACACACACACACACACACACACACACACACACACACACACACACACGCGCGCGCGCGCGCGCGCGCGCCCATGGCATGCGCATCAGTGCGCATGCCATGCAGGCAGGCATGACCGCCCGCACATACACACTCTCTTACTCAATCACACTCTCTCTCTCTCTCTCTCTCTCTCTCTCTCTCTCGCTCTTTCTCCACCCCCCCCCAGTGTGTGTGTGCGTGTGTGTGTGTGTGTGTGTGTGTGTGTGTGTGTGTGTGTGTGTGTGTGTGTGTGTGTGTGTGTATTTGCGCACGTGTGTGTCTCACACATTCACATGAGGAGGCAAGCTACACTGGGCTGGCACCAGTATTGGATGGGCTGACTACAGTTCTCTGTTTCCGATGTTCTAGGGAAGAAGAAGCAGAGGGAGCGGGAAAAACACGGCTGGGGCAACTTTGTGGTCGCCTGACTGCGTACAGGGAAGGGCTAGGTCAGCCATGTCTTGCACCTCTTTTTTAGATCCCCCCTCGTTTTTAGATCCCTGGCTTCTTTTTTCGTTTCCATTGGACCTTGCATTCTGATCTGTTTCCGTTCTCCTTACTCCGCACTCTCTTGCTTCCCTCCTACCTTGTCTTGTGAGGCGGACCTGTCTCTTCCCTCTTAGCTCTTTTCCCTCTCGTCCTACTTCCCTGGTCCTCCCCTCTTACCCAGTCCTGTCTCCCCCTGGTCTTTTCCCTCTTACCTATGTCCTGTCAGGCGAGTACATTTAACTGTCCCTTGCCTCTTCCCTATAACCAGTGGGATGACTCTGACTGACATTTCTCTCTGATCTAGTCGTGTGAGACGCGCCCCTCTGACGGAATCTATCCACCCCCCTCTCAGCCCCACTCCCTCGTCCACATCCCCCTCACTCCCTCGACCACACCCCCCTCACTCCCTCCACCACATCCCCCCACTCCCTCGTCCACATCCCCCCTCTCCCTCGACCACACCCCCCTCACTCCGTCGACCACACCCCCCGCACTCCCTCCACCACACCCCCTTCACTCCCTCCACCACAACCCCCTTTCCCTCCACCACAATCCCCTTCTCCCTCCCCTACACCCCCCGCACTCCCTCCACCACACCCCCCGCACTCCCTCCACCACACCCCCTTCACTCCCTCCACCACAACCCCCCACTCCCTCCACCACAACCCCCCTTTCCCTCCACCACAACCCCCTTCTCCCTCCCCTACACCCCCCGCACTCCCTCCACCACACCCCCCTCACTCCCTCCACCACAACTCCCTCACTCCCTCCACCACACCCCCCTCACTCCCTCCACCACACCAAGCAAAAGGCCCCCACTGATGCCGTATCAATCCCCTTCAACTCACGGTCATGCAAATCCAAACATTTGCCAATGTCTTCGAGCCCGCGCACGTCCCGAAGTGCGGCTTCCCATGCTCTGTCTGTGCTCGGCCTGTGCGATGCGGAGAATCCTCATTTTATTTCATCAAATCTTCTCATTTCGTCAAATGAAATCTTTTGATTAGTTAAGAGAGTGAGAATAACATTTAAAGAAAACTGAATCAGGCCATGATTGAGACAAGAGTCATTGTTACAGTTTGAACATATAAGTATTGTTTTCAATTGCGCAAGCTCATGTGTGGCTTCGGGGGTGGATCCCGCAGACGGGACGAGGCTCGACGCATTTGCACCCGTTCAAGACGGTACAGCTTTCGGTACCTCAGGCGGTACGATACAGGGAGAGGGGAGCCAGGCGCGAGGGGAATCCCCAGGGGGTGCGGAGCAGGCGGATGGGTCCCTCGAGGGCGACTCGGTCCCTCCAGGAAGCCCCGGGGATGGCCATGAAGGAGCCAGGGGGCGGGACCATGACGCGGGAGGCACTTGGATGGATGAGCGCGGGACCGAGGAGGACTCGGGAGTGGGGACTGGGGGCAGCCTCACATTGAAGGATCTGGACGGGGAGGCCATGAGCCTGGAACGCCGCTGGGCCGCCCTCGGTCGCCTGTCCCTAGGGGACCGGCTGTCCCCTGAGGGAGCGGCTCTGGCTAACCGCCAGGTAGTTCTGCCCGTAGTTTCCTAAGGAACCGGCTGCTGGTTCCCCCTTCCTGTCGCTCCCTTTCTCTCGTTTCCGAGTTCCTCATTTCCCATTTACCCCACTCCCTCCCCACCCCTCCCCTCTTACCTCGTTTCTCTCCTTTCCCACTCTCTCCTCTCCTCTTCTTCTATCGAAGTCCGCCCGCTCGACATTCCTCCTCACCTACCCCACCTCCTGCATCATAACTTTCTAGTCACACAGCCATCTTCTTTCTTAATGCTGAGACCCTCCCCTCTCTCCCTCCCTCTCTGTCTCTCTGGCTTCTTTAGTTTGACGGTACTTAAGATTGGTTGGTGGTTTTCGGTGGGGTTGTACCAGAAACAACGCCCCTTCCTCTAGACTTCGGGAGGTTGTTCCATAAACAACGTCCTACTTTGGTATATATCCTTTAGGTTTACGTTCTTGTTCATTGGTCTCTGTTGGCTCTGGCAGGATATCTCCCAAAGTCTTCTGCAAGCCCTGGGTAAAACCTCGGTATGGTGGCATATATCCTCTTCCCTTCCCCACTGTATACTCACTGTGCTTGTGCTCTAAAGAAATTTGGACGGGTGTGCGTGTTGTGGGGCAAATTCACCTCTCTCTCTCTCTCTCCCTCTCTCTCTCTCTCTCTCTCTCTCTCTCTCTCTCTCTCTCTCTCTCTCTCCCCCCCCTCTCTCTCTCTCCCTCTCTCTCTCTCTCTCTCTCTCTCTCTCTCTCTCTCTCTCTTTCTCTCTCTCTCTCTCTCTCTCTCTCTCTCTCTCTCTCTCTCTCTCTCTCTCTCTCTCTCTCTCTCTCTCTCTCTCTCTCTCTCTCTCTCTCTCTCTCTTTCTCTCTTTCTCTACCCTCGCCCCCTCACTCCCTGCCTCCCCCCCCTCGCCCTCTCCCTTTCCCTCCATCCCTCCCTCTCTCCCTCTCCCTGTACCTGTCCCTCTCCTTCTCCCTCTCCCTCTCCCTTTCCTATCAAGCATTTAGTTATCCCAGAAGGCCTTCCGCTTTCCCACGGGCCGCTCGTTATCCAACCAGGCCTTTTCGAGAATCGTTCTGCGCGTTTGAGCATGTTGAACAGCTTGTTGGTCCTGTCACCTGCCCAGCTGCCTGTCTGGGAACCGAAGAGGAGGCAGGGGTGAATGCGGGAATGGGGTGGTGGTGGTGGCCGGAATGTGGCGGGGATGTGGCGGGAGCGACGTGCGGGGATGTGGCGGGAGCGACGTGCGGGGATGTGGCGAGGATGAGCGGTGATGTGTGGCGACGATGTGCGGGAATGTGGCGAGGATGAGCGGGAATGGGGGGGTGGGGGCCACATGGGAGGCTGCACAGCGCAGATCGATAATGGCCTGCCCATGGTGCCAGGTGGAGGAGCTGGAGGAGGGCTTGCGGGAGATGCGGGACCGCTCCCGCAGGGAGCTTGTTGGTCGACGGTACCTTTCTCCAGAGCAGGTCAGGCGTTCTTCATCTGCTGTGTGGTTCTGACTCATGTGCACGTCAGGTGACCTCATCTTGTGTGTAGAGTTGACTCGTGTGCGAATCAGGTGTTCTTCATTGCGTGTGTAGCTTTGACGCCTGTGCGAATTAGGTGTTCTTCATTGCGTGTGTAGCGTTGACGCCTGTGCGAATCAGGTGTTCTTCATTGCGTGTGTAGCTTTGACTCCTGTGCGAATCAGGTGTTATTCATTTGGTGTGTAGCTTTGACTCCTGTGCAAATCAGGTGTTCTTCCTCTCGTATAGCACTGCGGCGACAGTTACTGAAATGTGTCCCAGTAATGTCAGAATACTGGGTTACTGTTCATTTCATTGTTGCTCCACTGCTAAACTTCGATTCCTGCGTCAGGTGTGTGTGTGTGTGTCCCCCCCCCCCTAGGTGAGGGCGATTTTAACTAGTCGCATTGGCAACCAGTGCGACTAGTTAAAATCGCCCTCACCTAGGGCTTGCCTAGCTCATATGATTCTGCCTGTATTCAGCAATAATTTGCCTTGTTGGTGCCGGACCGCTTTTTACCTAGGGCTTACACAACGACTTACCTACTGGGTGTGCGGCTTTGAAAGTGCTTTGTTTTTGTCCACCAATCTGCATGGTGTCCATGCATACCTTTTTTCTGCCTAGCTGGAGGACTACTCCATGCAGACTACTCAGCACTACAGAGAGTTGGACCAGCAAATTTGTTTGTAGCCTGCCCTCATCCCCGTCCCCCCTTTTTGGTTACTCCTCAAGCTCCCGACCTTGAGCTCTCTCCACCGTGCCTCCTTCCCTCCCGACCCCCGCACTCTTGCGCTGTGTTTTGGCGCACGCGCACGCACGCCTCTGTGTGTGTGTGTGTGTGTGTGTGTGTGTGTGTGTGTGTGTGTGTGTGTGTGTGTGTGTGTGTGTGTGTGGAGGAAGGAGGGAGAGAGGGGTGGGGGGGGGAGGGCTGGCGTGAGCAAGAGGAGCGGGAATGAGGCTCAAGAGGGAGGAAGAGGGGGGGCCAACTCTTTTCCCTGCCCGATGTCTCTGCACTCCAGCAACGCTTGAACCGGTCAGGAAGTCCGTCTTGGTTCATGCGTCCGGCCTGCAACCAGCCAAAGCAAACTGGTGGTTAACTAAACCAACTTGGTGGTTGCCAGAACAGGCAGCGCAAGGGTCTGGAGAGGTGGATGCGGCTGAGCGCATTCTCTTGGCACTGCTGGATGTTCCCGACCGCCAGGAACGGCTGGCCCTGTTACCCGAAGCCTTTACGGCTCCTGGAGAGGAAGCTTCTTCAGAAGAGCAGCAAGGGGAGGGTCCCGGCGGTCCCCCGAGGGAGGACCAGGACCTGCTCTTCACGTCGCCGCTGCGTCTGCTCCAGGTCAGGGGGCTCTTGGGTCCTGGGGGTACTGGGGGTCCTGGGTACTGGGAGTAGTGGGGGTCCTGTGTCCTGGGGATACCCAGGACCCCCTGTACGTACTGGGGGTAGTGGGGTCCTGGGTCCTGTGAGTACTGGGGGTCCTGGGTCCTGCGGGTACTGGAGGTCCTGGGTCCTGGGGTTAATGGAGCTCCTGGTTCCTGGGGTTACCGGGGGTCCCGGGTCCTGCGGGTACTGGTGGTCCTGGGTCCTGTGGTTACTGGGGTTCCTGGGTCCTGGCGTTACTAGGGTTCCTGCGTCCTGAGGGTATTGGGGGTCCTGGGTCCTGGGG
>KV908470.1:95000-97500 GCA_002005505.1 Botryococcus braunii | reverse complement strand
CATTATCGACCCTCCAAAAGCTTTAAGGGTAACGTTATCCAAAAGAGGCATAGTTTCCTCCTATTTATTACCCTCCAAAAGCTTTACAAGAGTACTATTATCCAAAAGAGGTATAGTTTCCTCCTATTTCTAATTTAAGCGTGTCGTCTGTCTAATTGAGCATTAATGCAATATCATTGACTCCAGCGAAACATTCATACACATATCCTACATTATGGGATGTAGTTGGAAGGTCTACACTGTGGATTCTTCGCTCAGACTCGGTATGCAAAGCTGCGTTCAGCGGCTCATTAGGTAGCTGTACAGAACCCTAAAAACAAAGACGGGGAACCTTTGGCATTGACCAGCGTTATTGCATCGCTTGCACTCCTGAATGCATGATACCGGATTGGATGTGCTGCCTTACCCTTTAACGGCCAGAGATCCTTGCGTTCAAGTACTCCTAGGACCTGGGTTGGGGGCAGGCCTGGGTTGGTCCATTCTCTGAATCATTTTTTCGGCTTCTTCCCGAAATGTCTGGTCAAAAATGCGGCAAACAACCAAATCGCCATCTGTACCTTTCACGGTGTTGCGATCTGGGCCTCCAATGTGCATTCCGTACACAGTTACACCATCTTTGGTGGTGGGCACGTATATGTTCGGATCGTCTATGGTACCATCCTCGAACTGTTTGCTGATATCTTGAAGAGTCTCTGCTGCCGAAAGTGCCCGTTTTGTCATGCTCCAAGCGCCGCCGCAGATAGACCCTTCGTTTAGTTCCTTCCGCATCTCGTCGCCCAATACATGAGGCGGATCTCGACCATGTGCGTAGTGGAGCTGTGCGAGCAGGAGATGGTCTCCAACCTCGACAGGTCGACGTTGTTTGACTGGCATTTTGTTCCACTTCGCCTCCCCGTGGAGGACGGAGACAAACGAGTTTTTCATGTTCCTTGCCAAGGTCGGCAAAGGTCCTTTGGGTTTTGGGGGTTCGGCATATTCCCTCTCCATCTTAGGCATATACCATTTTCCCCCATGATCCTCACCTTTCCACGTCCATCTGGGCCCAAGTTCCTCAACAAATTTGAATTCTCGGTCGAAAAGTGGGTGGCTTTCTCGGCAAAGACGCATCCGATGCTCTTCCCAAGACTTCCCTTGCAGTCGACCCAGATCTACCTCAGTAAAGCCCGTCACTTTGAGCCCTGTGTCACCTTGATATGGCACAAATTCAGGTCCCATCGTCTCAACATTCCTGAAGTTCCCATATACATCCCCTATACTGGGCCCAGGCTCCCCGGGCTCCCAGGTGGAGTCTTTGATGAGTCTGCTGTTCTTTATGTCAATGAGGGCAAAGTCAAGATGCTTCCGATGAGGCTTGACATAGTTGAATCCAGGGCAAATGGAGTAATCCTTGTCGATTTCCAGAAATGGGAATGCTGTGTCTGTGTATTGGTCATAACCAATGGCAGCACTCGTGTCAGCAATTAATGGATGGACAGCATTGCGCGGGGTACCTTCGCCTGGAGATATTTCCCATGCACGTTTGTCGCCACTATCAGAGAGGTCAAACACCACGATAGCTCGCACGTCGAAGTATTGAGTGGGTTCTTTGCTGCCTTGGGACAGAACTCTACCATATCTCATCACAGGTTGACCCTCTGCTGGTACGGGGACTTTCAAATTGTGAGCGGCAGTAACAAGCACGTTCCTCTTATTTTCGATTCCATCCGATCCTACTATGGTAAATTGAATGCAAGTGGCTGTGGCTTGCTTAACGAATTTCAATCTCTTTGCTTCATCAGGTTCATCAGTTTCCAGAAAGATTGCTACAGGGACTTGTCCTCGCGACACCTCGTTTTTCCACCAATCCGCAGGTCGAAGCTCACTTGGGTGCAGGTTGATTCTCACTCGGGCCCGCGTGGGCATGCTAGGACCTGATCATGATCAGCCAAGAAAGTCAATAGACTGATACACGACACCTGGAAACGTGAATTTGCAGTATTTAATCGTAACGAAGGGAACTCGTAGTTTCAATTGAGGAAGATACATCGAGGTAACGTCGAAGGCATATAGTTGCATGCATGGCCCTCGTAAGCACATGATGCAGCTGCTGAAACTGTACAGGCAAAAGGGGCACGAGCGAGAAAAGAGCGGGAAATGACAGTTAAGGTTGTGCTCTGACTGCCAGGCTGACGGGAGTTGTCTGCATGTTGGGCAAATTCCAACACCGGATATTACTTGCGCATATGTATGACGGCTTCGACATATAATTCTTCAGCGAAATAACGCAATTTTAATTTTCATTATTTAGCTAAAGTATAAAAAGGTAGCTAATTAGCAAGATTGATGCTGCATAGGCTTCGGTCAAAATTTAGCATGTGCACCAAAAGCAAACAAGTGTCATTTGTCCCGAAACAAAATGGACTGTTAACACGCTACAAGTATTTAAAAATTCTGATCAGCAGACGTCAGCTAATCTTGAACCAAGCTCGAACTCGTACCCGCAGTGCTGGGTCCCGCACTA
>KV908470.1:62500-90000 GCA_002005505.1 Botryococcus braunii | reverse complement strand
TTATAGCCCCAACATGAATATTGCACCTAGGAGTCGAAGGTCGCACACAAGCTTTTGAAGCGCACGATATAGATCTGGCAGTATCTTTCAAAATCATCGAAGCCTGCAAGTGTGTTATCCATGCCGAGACTGCGCCATTTGCCTATCTCTAAGGTCTTTTGTGCTGAAAGTTTATATGTGATCGTGGGTAATTACTCTATAAGGAAACCGTTACAATCAAGTTTAGGCACAACTTGCATTCACTTCCTAGCTGTGATGATCAATCATAGGCAAAGTGCCATCGATCCTGGTCCACATATATTTTATGCACAACACCTATACAGTGGCCGTGCGCAAAAGCACACATATAGCAAACATCAGTAGTGCTAGTGCTAGCTTCATGTAAGCAAAAATGATATGAACAAGGGCCAGAGATAGCTGTCCCAGGTAAAAGTGACATGGCCAAGATCAATTAAGTGCATTATATCCCTAGTATTAGTATTGCACCCCGAACTCGAAGTGCAAGATATAGACATAGCAGTATCGTGCGACATTGCTCATTTATCATGTCACGCCTGCAAGTGTGTTGTTCTCTACATTATCGACCCTCCACAAAGGTATTATTATCCAGAAGAGGCATAGCTTCCTCCTATTTATCATTAAAGCATGTCGTCTGTCTAATTGAGCATTAGTGCACTATCGTTGACTCCAGCGAATAATTCATACAGATATCCTATATTTTGGGGTGCACTAGTGGGTTCACAATGGGGTCCACAAGTACCTGGAAGCTTCCTTAAGGTCTACATTCTGGAAACCTAGCACAGAATCGGCATGCAAACTTTTACTGTAACTTTTAAGCTGCGTTCAGCGGCTCATTAGGTGGCTGTAGTGCCGAGAGAACCCCTAAAACATACGGGCACGAACCTTTGGCAATGACCAGACTTATGGCATTGCTTGCACTTCTGAATGCATGATACCGGATTGGATGTGCTTCCTTACAGACCTTTAACGGCCGGAGATGCTTGATTTCTATTACGCCTGGATTGGTCCATTCTCTGAATCATTTTTTCGGCTTCGTCCCGAAATGTCTGGTCAAATATGCGGCAAACAACCAAATCTCCATCTGTACCTTTTACGGTGTTGCGATCTGGGCCTCCGATGTGCATTCCGTACACAGTTACGCCCTCTGTGGTGGTCGGCACGTATGTTGCCGGATCGTTTATGGTACCATCCTTAAATTTTTTGCTGATATCTTGAATCTCTGTTGCCGTAAGTGCCCGTTTTGTCATGCTCCAAGCGCCGCCGCAGATAGACCCTTCGTTTAGTTCCTTCCGCATCTCGTCGTCCAATACATGAGGTGGATCTTGCCCATGTGCGTAGTGGAGCTGTGCGAGCAGGAGATGGTCTCCAACTCCGACAGGTTCACGTTGAGGGACTGGGGTTTTGTTCCACTTCGCCTTCCCGTGGAGGAGGGAGACGAACGAGTTTTTCATGTTCCTTGCCAAGGTCGGCAAACGCCCTTTGGGTTTTGGGGGTTCGGCATATTCCCTCTCCATATTGGGCATATTCCATTTATCGCCATGATCCTCACCTTCCCACTTCCACCTGGGCCCAAGTTCCTCAACAAATTTGAATTCTCGGTCGAAAAGTGGGTGGCTTTCTTGGCAAAGACCCCTCCGATGCTCTTCCCAAGACTTCCCTTGCAGTCGACCCAGATCTACCTCAGTAAAGCCCGTCACCTTGAGCCCTGTGTCACCATAGTATGGGACAAATTCAGGTCCCATCGTCTCCACATTCCTGAAAAAAGCCTTCCCAAATACATCTTTTAAACTGGGCCTAGGCTCCACAGGCTTTCCGGTGGAGTCTTTGATGAGTCTGATGTTCGTTATGTCAATGAGGGCAAAGTCAAGATGCTTCCTATAAGGTTTGAAATAGCTGAAGCCAGGGCAAATGGAGTAATCTTCGCCGATTTCCAAAAACCGGACTGCTGTGTCAATTGGTCCGTCATCACCAGACACAGCCGCACTCGTGTCAGCAATGGCAGCACTAGTGTCAGCACTTAATGGTTGGCCAGGTTTTTTGGGCTGGGTATCTTCGCCTGGAATTATTTCCCATGCACGTTTGGTGCCACTATCAGAGAGGTCAAACACCACGATAGCTCGCACGTCAAAGTATTGAGTAGGTTCTTTGCTGCCTTGGGACAGAACACTACCAAATCTCATCACAGGTTGACCCTCTGCTGGTACGGGGACTTTCAAATTGTGAGCGGCAGTAACAAGCACGTTCCTCTTATTTTCGATTCCATCCGATCCTACTATGGTAAATTGAATGCAAGTGGCTGTGGCTTGCTTAACGACTGTCACGGCTTCGACTTCCTCTTCCTTTTTGTCTTCGGCTTCGGCTTCAAGAAAGATTGCTATAGGGACTTGTCCTCGCGACACTTCGTGTTTCCACCAATCCGCAGGTTTCTCACTTGGGTGCCAGTCGAATCTCTCGCTGGCCAACGTGGGCAAGCTAGGACCTGATCATGATCAGCCAAGAAAGTCAATAGACTGATAGAAGACACCCGGCAACCTGAAATTGCAGTATTTAGCAGCAACCAAAGGGAACTCGTAGTTTCAATTGAAGAAGATACATCGATAACGGGGAAGGTATATACATGCATGTATGGCACCGGTAAGCACATGGTCATAAACATGCCGCTGCAGAAACTGTACAGGCAAAAGGGGCACGGGGGAAACCAAAGAGCGCCAAAGGATAGTAGATTGCCAGACTGACCGGAGTCGTCTGCTTGTTGGGCAAAATGTATGCATTCCAACACCGGATATTACATGGCATATGTCAGAACGGCTTCGACATTCATTCTAAACCTTTTCTTATTCTTCGCAATGTTGATGCTGCATGCGCTTCGGTCAAAAAGTTAGCATGTGAACTAAAAGTAAACACGTGTCATTTGACCCAAAACAAACTCACTGTTAACACGCTACAAGGCTTGAAAGCTTCTCAGACGTCAGCTAATCTTGAACCAAGCTTGAACTCGTACCCGCAGTGCTGGGTCCCGCACTAGTACTGGGCTTCGTGAAAGACATAATGGGGTCCGCAGCGGACCCTATTTCATCGGATGCCTTCATTTCAACTCTTCTTCGGAAAGAATTCCGAAGTATGGTTGCTGGCTAGTCAGCAAGAAGTATTATGCGTAGATGTAAGGGCGTTAAAATTCTGCGAAGATGCTGCAGGAACGGAAGCTGTAGATGCTCAGCATCCTCAAATAAGGGGTAATGAATTACACCTATCATTATGTTTATATCACTCATAGTTATTGTGCACAAGCAATTACAGTTTTTATAAACTAAAAACTAATGGCTGATACGGGAATGTAAAACTCTGAGTTTGCACGTAATGAAGTTCAAAAACTGCTCAGGGATTCGCAAACCCTGCTCGAACGGTTTGCCAGAGTTCTACATCATAGTTATTGTTCAAACGTATCAATATATCATGGCTACAAATTAACAAGATGAGAGCCTTGAAAATTATTTACACATGTAAAGTCTTTCGTCCAGCATTGCAGTACGCTCACATACGCGACACAAGCGTTTATTAAGTAACAGAAATGAAATGCTTATGATCGCCGTTTTTTGTTGTTTTCTGCATTTTATCTTGCAGAAGGTTTTTCCCAGGAAAAAAATTTGATAAAAACTTATGAGCCTCTCGAGAGCTTTGGCGCTAAGAATGATATTGACCTCTGACCGCTGCTTGCAAGTTGCTGGCAAGGAAACACGAGAGCAAACGTTTTCAAGACCAGATTTTAGGCATATCACATTATGAAGGACAAATTATGACTACACCTGTTCGTCCTGAAAGCAACGTGCATACTGCAACTCAATTGACGACCGTCCAGGAAGTCAAGTCGTACAGTTTTTACCGACCGAGTCAATTGAATATTGTATGGAAACTTAAGCTCACCAAAGTGGATGGATGTATTAACGTCACTGGATTTCTATCCCCTACGCTGGAAAATGTCTGGAATATTCCAAAGCACTACTACGGACAAGGTCAACCGAAACTTGGGAGTACCCAAGTATTACGGTCAGAAGTTAACCTAAGAACAACAACAATTCTCACCAGGGATTGCGAGCAGTGTTACAAATTGGCCTTGCAGTGCCTTGTCTTGAAAGGATTTCGAAGGGCCGGAAGGTGCTGGTTACCGCTGGATGGTGCCGAGTGCTTGCGTTTTGTCTGTATGAATAAACACAATTTCTCAGCTGAAAATACTCTAAGACTCTGATAATATTAATGTTTAATTTATGAAACGCGTCACCACCAAGATAGCTAGCCTTGAAGTCAAGTATGAGCAGGCATTAGTATGGCAAGTAACTACATGAATGATGTCCCAAAGTTCGCAAACGAAAACTTCAATATGAGAGGATTCAAGGAACGCCACTGGTTGTGAATATATCTGTGAAGCGAAGGTTGGTTCGAACCTCAGTCCCGTTATCGGCACACACCAACTGTTGACCAGATAACGCCTGTAAATATACGGTAATACAACCTGCGTTAGAATCAAATTAGCCGAAATATGTGTATATTCGGGTAAGCGGCAGTCTAGATGGCCTCTTGTATCCTTTAAATTGTTTTGTAGAGGTGTACGATTTCGGATATGAGTACTCGTTCGGGGTCAACGATTTCCATGTATGGCCTAGAGAGAACATGGCCCTAATTAGGCCCATCATATGTGCTCGACGGGGGTTACCGTCCCGTTTAGTAGAGTGTACCAATGGGTGTTGTACAGCGAAATTCGGGTTCCAAGCTGGGTTCTTAGGTCTCCGAAAAACCGTACGGTAAACTCATGTTCCGGCTGACTTTTACACAGGACCTACAAGAGGAACTCTCACTGGAAGGGCCACTGTTTAAGGGGTGCCCGTATGGTAGAGGAGCATGGCTACGGGTATGGCATATGCAGGGTATCCACGATTTCAGACGTATTTGGACCTCTTGGACTCTAAGGAAGGATTGCAAAGCGTACCCTTGCCTTCTTGCCAATTAATCGATCAATTATAAATGGCATTGGATGGAGGAATCTGCAAAGTAAGCCTCTGCAGCAAGCACCAGTTTTTTGGAAGTCAAGGAGTGAGCATGCTGCGCAGGGAACACACGCGCGCGCGTGCACACTTACGCACACACACACACACACACACACACACACACACACACACACACACACACACAGAGAGAGAGAGAGAGAGAGAGAGAGAGAGAGAGAGAGAGAGAGAGAGAGAGAGAGAGAGAGAGAGAGAGAGAGAGAGAGAGAGAGAGAGAGAGAGAGAGAGAGAGAGAGAGAGAGAGAGAGAGAGCGAGAGAGAGAGGACACAGAGAGGGGAGGGGAGGGAGGGAGGGAGGGAGGCGGGCGGGCGGGAGAACGGAGGGAGGGAGGGAGGGAGGGAGGGAGGGAGAGAAAGAGAATCCTGGGAGTCATGAAGTTGGTTCCCGTAGAAACGAGTCAGCAAAATACACGAGTATCCCTAAAATGTCCACAAATTCAGGCCGGGTGGTACCCTTACATCTCAGCCGATAAGGGCCGGAAGTCAATAGAGCTACGGGTGACCCTTACGCCTTTGTAAGACCCGCACGGGACTATTAGCCAGGCTGGCCCACCCGTACTGAACTTTTACGGGCTGTAGAAGTTCACCCCTTTACATCAGTACTATAACCCTGGTTCCGAGTCGGAACTTCCGACTATTAAGTACTAGTAGTACTACTACTAGTAGCCCAGGAAGTGCGGTATTTTCACCGCCTTTTCTTCTTGTTGATATCTCATATTGCATCCGACCTCAATTTGCAACATCACTCATTTAAAGCAGGCACCTTATACAAGCTTCTGTTTACTTTGGATGCCAAATAATATGTAGTGAGCTTCCGAGGTCCTATCCTTTAGGCCCAAGTACCCTTTCGTTCAGGTACTCTTCCAATTTCGTTCAGTAGTGGGCACCCACTGTTAAGGACTCCTTACAGATAACTTCCAACCGGTTATTCAGTATTGATAATGGCATTTCTCCGAACATCCCATCTGGATAGCCTTTGGTAAGGATCTCCAACTCCAGTAACGTTGTTAACATGATTTCATCGTGGCATCATCGCAGTGCACCAATATCCCATGACGTACTGTGTAGCAATTCCTAGGGTATTATGCTCTAGTGGTCCTTGGCATTGCTCTTTGACTTGCCATGTGATCTGGATTCGCAGTACAACCTCGCTCAGGTAGTTCGCTCGGTTGCCCGACTACGCGTCTGAGGCAGTACAATATAATTCAACCCACCCTGGGTTTAAGAGCAGGCTTGCGAATCAATCATGTAACACACTTTCCGTGCTCACCACGAACGGCCTCATTGTCTTTAAAACCTCTTCCGCTGAATTATCCTACATACTGACGTATTGAGCACTAGAGTATACAATCGTGGAGATCCTCGAAGCTTCAGCATGGTACCCATGATCATCAGATCCTGGTCAGTATACTGAGTGCCATACGTATGTACGTCATGGATTACGGATCAACTAATCAATTACCTAAACATGTATTTAGTTGCAAAGTCAAATTAAATTCATCTGAATAGGAAACTCCATGTGGCATCCTAGTGCAGAAGAAGTTAACTTTGAACAACATGTGAAATGATGAAATACTGAGTTTTGTATCTAAACATGTGCATTGATGCAGTATAAATGACATGACGAACCTGGTGTTTAAAACTAAATCAACACAGTAGCTTTTCCTCTCGAGAGCTCAGCCAATGCTGGCCTGCACCAGTTGCGATGAAGTGAAGCTGTGTTGATTTACTGTGTGAAAACAGTGTCGTCCAATCAGTAACATTTTTCACTTAATTTGTTTTACAAAAGGGGGAAGTGATTTTGCTTGTTCCAAATTTTTCTTGCTTTGCCACTGGATATTACGTACATATGTCTTGGAAACACGAGTCATATGAGCTGAGGTCATCAGAGACAATGTTTTGTTTGGGTTGCGCCCATGCACCACTCCATCAGGGCCTGAACCTCTAAAACTAAAAATGCATGTTACTCTAATGAGAGTGTTGAACTGGACATTCTCGATCGGGGAACACTAAAATCAACCGGCTGGTGGTGACTTATCATGATTTTAATTACCAAACGCCATTTTAAATGTATCTACTCTCTATTGAGGGTAGATGCCCCATCGATGGTTGATATCAGTCCTTAAGATCTGACGGAAGCGAATTGCCAGACCCCTTGGAGATCAGTCTTCAGCTGATCATCCTGCAGGTTCTCAGTCTGTGAATCACCAAACGTGTCACCACCATGAGAACGAATCATGATGTCAATTATATTCATGTAACTCCATGCATATGCATATACTCTATATATAAAGCAGCTACGTAGCCACCATCGATGGCGGATATCAGTCCATGGAAGTTTACCTCAATGCATTTAATTGACAAGATCTATCCTATAGCCTTACACGTAAGGCCAAACGAGGGGTGTTGTACAATCAGCACGCGTGCTGTGCAAGTGCGTTGCAAGGGCAGACATTGAAAATGACGTCTTTAGACGGCTCACAATCTTTCACGACGCAGCAATCACTGTTCTTATAAGAACATAATCATAATTAATTTTTTAAACATAATCATACGTTATGCCAAAGTATCTAAGCATCTCCGTCGAATGTGTTATAAGCGAACCCCCGCTTTCCAAGACTCCCGGGCCCCGCAGGTCAACCTACCCACGTATACGGTAGGTGTCCTTCCCCCCAACCGAAGATTCCGCGGCCCACGAATACAGTACACGTCTACAGTACTAGTAGTACTGCTCGGGCGCCCCCCCGAACCCAACGCAGTCCAAGGCCTCGTGACACACGAGTGGTGCATATGACTTATGTCGCCTTGTACCGGGTTCCGATTGTCTCTACTCCGTCTCACGCATGTATTTGTCTTTTCACCCCGGATCTCACTACGTAGGTATACCAGTGCCTCTTTCTAGGACAAAGCAATTGTACATGTGCAAACTTAGCAAACTATACCCACATTCCTCTCTAGGCAGTTAACTAACATTCCGTCGAGCGCTATGTATAGATATATTGCAATTGTACTTGTACAAACTCAGCAAAGTATACCCACACTTTCCTCTCTAGACAGTTAGGTAACAGTCCATCGAGCGCTATGTATAGATATATACGAGATCTCCTACATTGAGGGATTGAAGCATGATTCTCATGATCATTAGACTCATATGACTCATCACTAATAAGTGGATGGGCAAGATATTGAAGCTATCCCATGCATATACGGGCTTCACAGCTGATATAAGTTAGTTATATTGGCAGTATAAAAAGCAATATTGGCAGTATTGACTACTCACTTAATTCTCTCAAGCTGTGCAGGCTTCAAAAATGAAAATCAATTTTGTGTCGTACATACATGTTGTCGAATCTGCTTTAATGTACGTATACGTAATTGTACGTTCATGTACGCACAATGCGACCTGAAGGCCTAAGTCTTAGCTCGCATATACACACGCACACGGATCCCTTCAACAACCCTCCAACGATTGTACATATATGCAGCTTTAACAAGGGCATTTTTAAACTAACCGAGCACATTAGCAAGAACTCCATAAATGAAGTCTACTGCTCCATCGTGGATCGACCTTTGGATTGGCCTTTGCCTGCGTCTAACAATAATGCCTCACGGGTTTCGACCATTTCTAATAACATGGAGTCAGCAGTTTTCCAAAAGGAATTATCAAATATGCGGCAAACAATCAGTTCACCATTTTTCTTATCCACAGATTTTGGATCCGGACCTCCAACGTGCATTCCATAAATAGTCACATCTTTGTGAAGCGCGCCTTCACGCTGCTTACCCTTAAGACGCTCCCTATCTGTTGGTAATCGCAGTGTCGCGCTCCAAGTTCCTCCACAGAAAGACCCTTCATTGAGTTCTTTGCTCCTATTGCCGTCGTACTTAGGATCACATGCTTGAGCGAGCATGAGATCCTTGCCAATCAAGGTGGGAGTCCGGTAGATGACTGGTTTCTTCTGCCACTTGGGCCTCTGACCCGTAAATCCGACAAGGAGGTTCTGAAAGGCCGTTTCCAATGATGGCAGCCGTTCTTTAGGGATGTCGTAGTACTCCCTCTCCAGCTCGGGCATTTCCCATTCATGGATCACGCCAGCAGCGTCTATATCAAATCCGTCCCACTCAAATCTTGGCGAAAAGCCCTTGACAATTTCGAGTTTTCGTGTGAACAAGGCGTGCGTTCTACTAGCAAGCTGTTCTTTATGCTTCTCCCAGGACATCGCATTCACAGTGGTCTCAGTGAACCCCGTAACGTCAATACCGCCGTATTGGAGACATTGAAGACTTATCAGCTTGTCTCCTATATTATCCGATGTTCGATTTCTAAAGGTCCCAAGGACCTCCTGCAGACTGCCGGTGTCCGGGGTGAGAGGCTTGGCTCGTGATATGTCGATTAGTGCAAAATCAAGATGCTTTCGGTAGGGCTTAAAATAATTGAATCCAGGGCAAGTGGCATAATCATTGTTTTCTGCTAGAAATTGCTTTTGCTTTGGTCCCGCTGACGCACTGGGAGGGGACTCGATGTCGGCACTTATCTCCCATGCATGGCTGAGTTCTCCATCATCGGATTGAGCAAAGACCACTACAGCACGCACCTTCAAGTAATCGGTTGCGCCAATTCTGCCACGGATCTTACCTGTGCCAAATCTCACCACCGATTTGTTCTTCAACGGTGTGGGTATTTTGATGTTGTGAGCCGCAGTCACAAGCACGTCCCACTCTGTGAAGATTCCACCGGTTTTGGTGGGCAAAAATTTTATACAGGTTGCCGTGGCTTGTTTGACAACCATGTTTTTACCGGATTCCAGAAAAATAGCTATAGCTATGGCAGCATGTCCTCTAAGTTCATTTCGCGACAAAGATTTCAAGCTGGGCTCCACCAACTTCTTCTTTTCCACGTCTTTACTAGAACGGGCAGTAGTTATTCCTGCACAGGCAGCAAACAAGGATAGATAGGTACTTAACGATGTTCAGCGGCCCTATAAGTAATTACCCTACTATGCCTGTAACTATTCCAGATCTCTAGAGGGATGATATCGGCAAGGTTACAGAGATTGACACGTAAGCTGCACGCTAATACTCGGGGTATCTTTTGTACTTGTACAAGGTTTATGCAATACCATCTCCACATGTATTAGCATACCAAAGTCTGGACAAAAGGCGGTAGATCTATAAGGCGGTAGCATTGTTGTAAGCATTCTAGTAGGCGGTAGCATTGTAGTAAATTTGCAGATGCAAGCGAAGGGCTAGCACATGTATATGCCGGTATAAACAAAAAAGTCAACGTCAGTAATGATGATAGATGCAAGGGCATGAATGCAATCTCAAAATTTATAAAAAAACTTGTTCGAGTGCTTCAAAGCTTTTACAGAGCTACAAGAATAGAAAGGTTCTTCCCAACCGGTACCGGGCTTGAGCACCTGTGCTGGTGCTGGCGGATCCGGATGCTTCTTTCATTTTGTTCTGGGCCTTGATCTCTGCATTCTCAATTTCAAAATTAAAGGCTTTGTGAGTTTCATCTTGGTGCATATTTGCAAGGGATTCTTTCCTGTTGGCTACTCAGTGTGAATGAAATGTGGAAAGCATTGGAAGCCCTAGGGCCTAGGATTATAAGGCCTTATGATCTTGGCTTGAGATCACTCATGAGTTGAAACTATCCAGGGGCGTCATGAATGCCTTGGCCACGCTCTGTGCATGAAAATCATTTATAAATAATTAGCCTTACAAGTTGTAATCAATATCTAGTGTTAACGGTTGTTGAACAACAATGACGTACGTCTCTACTACTATGTATGCATTTATAATGCAAGTCACGAAAGAAACACCTTGGTTTCTTAAATATTTCTCAACTTAAGTGACTACTTTAACTCAAAACTTCTGCCAGAGAGGGTTCATGCAGCTGGCGCAGGCAATCAAAAACTAAATAAACATGTTAATATATAAGATGTTTATTCAGGGTTTACCATATGCATACGATTCACCTAGACGAAAAGCGCTTGGTGTCGCACTCCGATGTGGTTCTTCCTGTCACCTGAGCGCTGGAAAGGGCTCAGCACGTTTGCAGCAGGGTTTTTATATTAGCGAGCCCTTAACAGAAATCTGCTTAAAAGGATGTAATCTAGCACTTTGAACCTGCGAGTGCTAACTGTTTAAAAGAGAACTCAGCTCACACAGGAAACCCGCTGGGGATTCGGGCTTCAGCACCATTTACAGATAATGCTTATCTCTTCTATTAGATTTTCAAATACTTACTTGATTTGAATGTCTTTAGAAACTAACAAATTTTGTTTATATTTACGGGCATATGACATCTGACAAATTGCGAACCATGGTGACCACGGCGGCTAACGAGCGAGCCAAGACAAAAAGCGTTAATTTATAAATAGAGAATTTGAAGCTAGATATACCGTTAAGACGCCGGAAGTTTGGTTTCTAACCAGACTGCGGAGGAATCTCGAGCTCCTTGTCAATAACTTGCCAGGCTGTTTCTATTATTGTGGATCCCGAGTCTTACACTCAATAGGGTTGAGCATAGTATCGTCAAAGGAATGCCTTTCCCCTCTAGCTATAGAGCAGTCTGAATCTTCGTCGTTTGGCTAACGACCGTTTTAGGAGTGTTCCTGGCCGATCTGACACGTATCAGATACGGTACTAGTGTTACGGTAGCTACCGTGTTACTAGTCGTACCGACTTCAACCAGGGATGTCCGGGTGGGAACCACCAATGCCAGAACGCTCTAGGAACTATCCTAATTGGAGTCGTACCGCTAATTTCAAATACTAAACACTTTGTCGTTTGCACAAATCCTATATAGCCAAATATGGGCCGGAGTGTTCGCATGGGCTCGCAATTGCGGGCTTGAGTACTGATCAGGGGCTGCCCAGCCGGCTGAGGGTTACACAGAGTGTTACGACGTCGACCGGGGGTTCACCGGGTGTGGCAACCTGAATTCAGGTCGAACGGCAATCCACGGCACCAGCAACAGAAAGGCAACCACTGCATTGTACTAGATGCGTGCTCCGTATATGGTATATACTGCAAAGGACTTCAGTAATGATGTCCTCTACGGACATCATTATGTGGCCGCGCAGCTACAGATAGATTCTACAATCGGTCGTCCTGAGTCGGATTCAGCATCAATCTCCACGCTGTGTAATCAGTTGCTTGTCGATCTTGTTCTTGTTTCAATGCCTGATTCTTTCACTCTTCCGGTGCTTGCTATCACAAGGCATGCCGACAAGGACGTCCTACAAGGCATGTTGATAAGGACATCCTACCGGGTCTGAGTGCCACATCTACAACGGCAAATTCACAGCCTAGGAAGACCCATCCAATTGATTACAAACTATTTATTAATCAATATGTAAGTTCACACACACACACACACACACACACACACACACACACACACAACCACACACACGCGCGCGCCTGCACGCACACGCAACCGCACGAACACACACACCCCGCCTGCCTGCACGCACACACGCGCACGCACGAACACACACCCACACACACACACACACACACACACACACACACACACACACACACACACACACACACACACACACACATCTGCACGGGCGCGAGCCCGTCTAGGATAATGCGTCTCTGACGGCATAGGATGTCATCTCTAATATCATCTCGTGCTTGCGCGCGCGCGCGTGCACACACACACACACACACACACACACACACACACACACACACACACACACACACACACACACACACACACACACACACATACCACAAACACCACAAACAACGAGAGATGACATGCATGTAACCAACTGGCCATTCCGGCAAAGAATCGTTATGTGTACTGACCTTCTTCGGGCGAGGGCCAGTCATGCAATTCAACGTGCGAGGAAGTGAAGCTACAGCGAGAGCGCCCCCCAACCAAAAAAAAAATGATGTTCATATCTTTCTTCTGGGCTTTCATCATGATCGCATAATAGTCTTGCAAGTCAAACTGCAAATATCTCCAGCACACATAATTGTTTAAAGCTTTAGTACCACGTAGCACACCCGTTCGAGCAATTAACCGACCGATCAATCTTGCGCGCTCTCTGTGTTAAAATCAACTTGTGCAATCATCACCCAGACTCCACCTCGGAATTTCAAAGCCCATCAACGGGGTCTTGCAGGCTGCCAGTGCTCATGGCGCTTGCCATGTTCACAGTGGGGCAAAACGGGATTTATGTACTTATGTACTCTATGTACCTAGAAAAGGAACTCTATGTACTCTATGTACCTAAAAGGGAAGCCAACTGTGGAGACCTCTTGTCAATGTATTAATGTCACTCCACCCCTGTCCACTCCATCGGTCTTTTCCAAAGCCTCAATGTGAATGCAGGCCCACCGACAGGCGCAATGCAAGGCAATGCGCGGCAATGAGATCTCATTGCCCTTCCAGAAGGACCCTGCCTAGATCAAAGGGGTATACATATCTGTACTTCTATCTAAGCACCATGTCTGCGATCGAATAGTTTGCAACTTCTCATCCTAGGCCCAGGAAGCCACCTACGTAGAGAAAGCCTCCTCCTCCTCCTCCTCCCCCTCGTCCTTCTATCTTCTCAAAGTCCTACAGCCTCCCTATAACCATCTTTGTACGATTATTTAACAATCGATCACATTTGTTTCCTTTTGATCCCTTTCCTTTTGATCCCCTCTGACGAAGAAGTTAGGCTTTGCGGGCCCACAATGGAGCAGCTGCTGGAGCTTCTGTAGGGAAAGGGAGGGGAACCTCTGCAGCAGCTCCGTAGAAGGTCTCCAGATCGTAGAATTCCCTCTGCTCTGGAGTGAAGAGGTGCAGCACCACATCCCCATAATCCATCACCTCCCACTGGCTCCTGCTCACAGCCAGCCACCACCAACGTGATTTGTTGCTGGCGTGATAGCGTTCAACGTGACAATACATTACTGGCTCCCCCCTTTCACCCCAAAAAGGGGTCTGCGGCCCTCAAGATTGAAGCAGGACACATCAACAAACTACGCAGCCCCTTTAGCTCAGTTCGCACGTTCGCCTACAAAGAAGAAGGAAGACACATCTACACACACATAAACCCAGATAGACAGGCAGACACACACACGCGCGCATACACACACACACACACATAGACACACATAGACACACACACACACATAGACACACAGACGCACAGACACACACACACACACACACACATACACATATGCACACTCACACGCACACGGGCACGCACACGGGCACGCACACGTACACGCACACGCGCACGCGCACACGCCCGCACACGCACACGCACACGCACACTCACACACACACACACACACACACACACACACACACACACACACACACACACACACACACACACATACATTTTCCAAAAACCCTGCGAAGGGCACACGCCCGCACGCCAGCCAGGAGATGCAGGGAAAGGGGGCCACTGATCAGAATTATGCATATGGAAGCCAGCCGCGGGGTTTGGGGAGGCATACCTGCCAGCAGGGCGATTTCCTTCGAGGCTGCGGCCAAACTGCTCCTGGGCTTCGCGCTCCACCTTCCCCAGAATGGCATTGAGCTGTGGGCGGGAAAATATGGTTACCAGCACCATGTAACTTGTCCAATACACCAGCGGGGCCACATGCAGCACCTGCATCACACCCCCGGCCCCATTGTTTCTTGAGCTACTTCCTCAATCCCTTCAACTTTGTACTTCTTCGGCCGCTGGAACGTAGCCGGTATACGGTCTACCACTGGGTATTAACTCCTCAGCTACTCCTTCACCCTCTTCAACTGCTAACTTCTTCACCTAAGTCTTCCTACGTCACTAATATCTTCTTCAAGCATGGAGCAGGTTCCCCCGTCATAACCTTGTCCAGTCCATCAGTGGTGCCACATGAAGGACGTGCAACCCTCTCCCCTTGATTCTTCAGCTACTTCCTAGCTTCTTCAGCCACTAATTTCTCCACCTCCGTCAAGCTTCGGGACCCCTCCCTAGCCTTGATTCTTCAACTGCTTCCCCAACCTCTTCAGCTTGTAACTTCTTCAACCTTCAGGCTGCCCCTGCCGGGAATCTTATCCAACTCAGAAGTGGTTGCAGCATCTCCTCCCCCCTATGCATGCCTTACTGAAGCTTCTTCAAGCCACTGATCCCCGGGGTCACACCTTGTACAATACACTTGTGGTGCCTCGTTAAGCTTCGAGTTCCCACTCTCCATGCCTTCCCCCCCCCCACTCCCCAAGGGGCCAAGCAGACTTGTGATGCCGTGTGCACACTCTCTGCAAGTTGATGTGTCTCATGCTACACTGCAGTACATTTGAAGTAGTGACAGGTACAACTGTACTTCACTTGCAGTGCCACGTGGATCCACATGTCTGAGGACACTTGTGCTGAACCTCCATACCCGTCTACACGCCCTGCCGTTTTTTCACGTCTGCTCCTCCTACTGAGGCAGTACCAGTACAACAGCAGTGCCACATGCAAGACCTGCTCCGGCTCTTCCCGGGCCTCCACCATGATTTTCAAACATCCCCCCCCCTCCCCACCCCCACCCCCACCTCCCTTTCACCTAGTAACAAAATAGAAAGTTTTTAGGAAACGCATACGATTTAAAAATCCCCCCCCCCCCCCCGCCCCCGCCCCCTGGACAGTAAAGTATGAGCCATGAATGCGGGAGGGGCAGAGAAAAGGGGAGCAAGCGAGGGAGAAAAGCCGGGGGGGGGGGGGGGACTCTAGCCTAGAAGTGAGGGTCCCAGCGCACATGCAAGACAGGCTTAGGAACGGTGAGGGGCAAGGGAAGCACCGTGATGTCGGTGGCCTTGGTGTCGGATGCAATCTTGGCCAAGCCAATGGCAAAGTTGCGACTGTCATCGTCATTCTCCACAGCCTCGATGCCCTCTGGGGCCACAGCCATGGACAGGCTTGTCACTGACGCCGCCGCGCCCAAGTCCTCTCGGTCCAGCTCGGCTATCTCTTCCTGCACAAAAGACGCCCCTGCTATGCTTCAGCAATCGCTGTCACCAAATCCACCAAAAGTTCAGCCATCTAACTTGTTCAACCATCTGATGCTGTTCAGCCACCTGATGCTGTTCAGCCACCTGATGCTGTTCAGCCATTTGATGCTGTTCAGCCACCTGATGCTTCAGCCAACTCTGTGACAGGTCAGCCATCTCCTATCCTTCTCACCCATCTCTTGTAATATTTCAGCCATCTCCTGAACTGAATGAGCCATCGGCTATACTAGCTCAGCCATCGCCTGTACTATCTCAGCCATCTTCCCTCCCAGCACAGAAGATATACAATAAGTAGCGCCCCTCTTTGCTACTATCTCAGCCGTCTCCACTGTGTGAGGCCCATGCGCGAGCGCCCACGCACGCGCACCCCGCACGCGCGCGCACAACACACACACACACACACACACACACACACACAGAGAGAGAGAGAGAGAGAGAGAGAGAGAGAGAGAGAGAGAGAGAGAGAGAGAGGAGAGAGAGAGAGAGAGAGAGGGGGGGGGGGGGGGGGGGGGAGGGAGGGAGGGAGGGAGGGGGGAGGGAGGGAGGGGGGAGAGAGAGAGAGAGAGAGAGAGAGAGAGAGAGAGAGAGAGAGAGAGAGAGAGAGAGAGAGAGAGAGAGAGAGAGAGAGAGAGAGAGAGAGAGAGAGAGAGAGAGAGAGAGAGAGAGAGAGAGAGAGAGAGAGAGAGAGAGAGAGAGAGAGAGAGAGAGAGAGAGAGAGAGAGAGAGAGAGGAGAGAGAGAGAGAGAGGAGGGGGGGGGCGCTGCAGAGTTAGTTGGACTGGGACAGTGGGTATGGATCGGACAAATATCAACGTAGGAGGTATTGGACATGGAATGGGTGCACATGGGAAACCTTGCAGCAAATTCCCCAAGAATAAGATTGAGACTGAAACACACCGGCGTCATAGCTTCAATCTCAACCTCTTGCCCTTCTCCAGCTGCGCCCTCCTCGTCAAGAAACAGGTCATCGTCCTCATCAACCCAAACGGCATTTGGTCCCTCATCTTGCAGATGTTTAGATTCTGTGGGGCTCCCTGAACGGGCTTCATTCTCCAAATGGTCCTGTTCTTTGAGCAGGCGGATGTCGTCTTCGGTGAGCATTCCCAGCAGCTCTTCTTCAGTGTCGCCCTCAGTCTCCTCACTTTCATCCCACTGATCTTCCTGCAGTCCGCCTCCAGTTACCACTCACTCAACTTCCCGAGGGGGCAGATGAAGTGCATTCCTGCCAAGGTGGGAACCTTAAAAAGCATCTGACCAAGCTTCCTGAGCCTCCAAGGGTGTGGGAGGGTGCCCATTGAAGCTGCTGGTTTCCAACCCGAGCACACTGCCAGCTAACACCCCCCCCTCTTATGACAAGCAAACAAAGGGATGCTACTGCAAAGATCATGAAGGCTCCTTCAAATTAACCTTGCCAGTATATGGGGTCCTGCATGAACGAAAGAGATTTTCCAGATTAGCAAATCTGGTAGGGGTTCCCTTAGCCAGAATGTTTTCCTCCCATGTGAATCTGATCTGAAGGAAACAGGAGGAAGTGAGGCCACGGTACCATCTTACGGCCAAAAAGTATGAGGGCGAATGTCTTGCCTGGTATGCAGCTACAGATGTAGGTTTGTGTGATGAGGTCAGACTCCAAGCCTGCAAGAGTGGGGCCAACTCTAGTCAGCACCACCTCACTGAAACATTCCTTCGTCAGTGAGTGAGACATGAGACATGCTCAAGCATAAGATCATCATTTCACTGTACAGCGACAGCTTAATGTTTTCAAAGCTATCGTGGGGCGTGTCTTCCGACGTCTAGGCTCGTGGAACACGCAGAGGCCGCTCCAACAATTGCTCACTTTAGGGAAGATTTATCACCTTCTTTGCAAAGCCATAACAAGGTCTCTTTGCTGCTTTCATGCATACATCTGTAAAGGTGGATCCCCCATACACGTGCCGATGGGTGCAGCGACACTGTGCCCGGGCGAAAGTCGCAGGAATACTATGCGACATGGTGCGTTGGTGTGATCCAGCTCTCAAGAAAAATTTAATTAATCAAGACGTTGATACACAATCGCCAATAGAGATTACAAGCTAGTTTTCGTGGGATGTAGACACGGGGCACGGCGGCTGTCGTGCCAGTTCCGAAATCCGGATCACGTGGTGCACATGGGAGAATCTGATGCTCGGCTTCGTCTCGTCTAATTGGGCAAGTCCCGGATTCGATCCCAAGGTACCAGTGGTACAGTACCACTGGTACTGCCACTGCCACATCCCACTCTGGAAAAGGAAGATGGGTAGGTCCAATTTGGGTAGGTGCACGGTGTACCGGCACCTCCGGCATTCCCAAATTATACCCGGCACTTCATGCTTTGACTGACCTTAACGTGTCGTGACTGTGAAGGGCTTTCAAGTGGTTGTTTGTGAATTTCTGTTCTAGTACCTATAAAATATGTGGGAGACCTGCATATTTGTTGCAGATGGCATCAAGAAGATTGATTATTGCCACAGTTTTTGGCACTTGCATGCCAAGTATGACTCCCTCCACACCAGGTGTTGGGGGCTGGTTCTTGTACAGGCACTGCAACTGTAATTAGTAAGTCGCCTTGGGTAGGCTACAACTGCAGCGAGTGGAAACACACTCAGATTTGCTTTACACTTCAGCTCAGCTCAGATGTGTTAAAGAAGCTGGTTACAACATACCGCTAGCGGATTCAGTCTGCACAGTTTTGTGGAAAAACTCTATCGATATTGCATATATTGGTTGACCTTGCTGAAGACAGTATTTTCAAATATTGGCGTCAGCAAGGTCAAGCACTATATATGACAGCGTCCTCTATTTCAATAATCTTATATATGACAAGAGATTCTCCTACATGCCTTGCCCCGCCAATGTAGAATTGAAGCTGCCATTGACACACACATATTCAGACATGTAAGACAGACACACATAATCTGACATGTAAAAGAGGCCGCCTGTATGGGAACACCGCAAGTGTACATGTAACCTTACCATCCCCCCCCCCCCCCCCGGGGCCCCCCAACCTTATCTAAATTTGTTTACATGCACATGCCTTGAGATACGAACAAGGGGGGAGGAGGGGGGGGGGGTACTGCACATGCACATGCACGCAGGCAACGTGGTCTTTACAAGAGCACTGCAGTCAGCTTAAGGTTACATACCTGCATTCTTACAATGAATGCACAGGAAGTGGATTCCCTGATGAAGATTTTAACTGTTCCAGATTGGCCATGTCATTGCAGCAAACGAAGCTACTGGCCACCATGGCTAGCTAAGGGGGCCAATATGCACAGGCGTCTTGCCACTCAGCACACGCTTGCAGTTTCTCACGTGGCCAGAGAGACACGCGGTTGCTTGGACGCACAATAGATACTGAGATCTGTACGTACAGTAGGTATGTACGTACGTACGCGTACATGTACGGCCGATTCAAAAGAACATAGTATCCTGGAAATATGAAGATACGTCAGTAGCTCCCCTACGGACTTGAGCAGGAAAGCCGGTCTCCATTTGCTTTAACAGGAAAGCCGGTCTCCACTTGCTTAAACAGGAAAGCCGGTCTTGCAAGCATTCTGATCAGAACACAGGACTGCTGTAACGGGAGACACTTGGGGTAACCCCTTACCGCAAGTGCGCTTGCAGCAAGCGTACCCAGAAAAATGCATGAATGTCACTGGAACAACTGAGTATGCCAGCTGATGCCCTAGAGAACTCCCACTGAATGATGCGACATTCCTTGTTCATATCCTCGAGCTAGCTCACTTTCCCCCCATGGTTAGTGGGTAGGTTCAGACCTCTGAAAGGCAAAATTGTGCCGGCAAATGGCTGTAGGCTGCTAATGAAAATTAAGTTGCTTACAGAAGACTGATTGCTATTTCCAGGGAGCGTGCCTAAGATCATGCTTTCGCATATATGTATTGTCTGAGGGTTCCTGTTAATACGCCACCATGCTAGCGCTGCTGCCGACTGCTGTGACAGCTGTCGACAGATGTGTCTAATGTCTACTCAACCATCCAGTTCCTCAGACCAACGTAAAATACAGAGCACTAGTAAATCATCAGAAACTCATTCCCTGGCCAAACATCTGGCAAAACTGGACCTTCACTGAAAATGAAGACGGCTGCATTCACACACGTGTCCAGGTCTTCCTGTGTACAGCTACATGTGTACAGCTCTTCAAGAGCTAATTACAAGGAACGCATGTAAAGACCATCTGAGTGGCTGCGCAGCTACCGCTTTCGACATGGAAAAGGCCCGAGCTAAATGATCTCCTTTCCCCGAAGTTGAGTTCAATCTTGTTTGTGCAAGAAAGAGCACAGGCAAACCCTTGTGTGGTACGCGATCAATTAGTGCTCCATGCTTGCTTTTGATCCATACACTGTTGGCAGGAAGCTGTCAGCCATGGAGTCCATGCATGGCCCTGAAACCCTATTTTGCATGAAAAATGTATAACACTTCTTTAATATGCATACGAGAGTTCCATCAGAGAAACCAACGGGTCAATACATACTCGTATTTGAACATAATAATGATAAATATGAAGTGGCCCATGGATCTATATTTACTCAGTATGAATCTGATAGTGATAAATATAGGTTAGTCATATCAACTTTTACGACCTTTAGTGAAAGATCGTGAAGCAACACAGTACTTAATGTTTACGATAGAGTAGTTATCCACTGGATGCCAGAAAACGCACACCATGCATGTGTTAGGGCGTAAGACACTTCACACATCGATTAATCTTTATAAGGAAGCCTATCGGCCCTTCTTCAGCACCATATAACATGGGCTAAAGGCAACAAAGTACGAAAGACTCCACTCCTATTTTGTCAGCAGAGATTTCCGCTGATTTATCGAGAAGCTTGGAATGCGCCCCCCCCCCCCCCCCAAAGAATCGAAACAAACGCCGCCTTCCGCCTTCCCCAAGGTTTTGTCTAGTGACTACTCTCATTTGGCATGCCATCTCAGCATGCACACAGTCATAATTATTACTTATAAGTGTTTGGTGCAACGGAACAGATATGACCGTCTGGACGCTCTAGCAAAGCCACCAGTAAGGAACCTTTGGATTGGTCTAACTAGAGTGAGAGTGAGTGTGAGTGTGAGTGTGAGTGTGTGTGTGTGTGTGTGTGTGTGTGTGTGTGTGTGTGTGTGTGTGTGTGCGCGCACGCGCGTGTGCGTGTGGGTGTGCGTGCGTGCGCGCGTGCGTGCATGTGTGTGTGTGTGTGTGTGTGTGTGTGTGTGTGTGTGTGTGTGTGTGTGTGTGTGTGTGTGTGTGTGTCTGCTCGGCGGGCGAGCGTGCACATGCGTAGTGTGCAATCACATGTGGGACATTCGGTCCATGTACACTGCACGTGAGCACAGGCTTGTGTATTCCTTGTAGGACCGCAAGTAAAACAGGTTAGATTGAAGAAGTTGTAAACACTTAGGTGTGGGAGTGAGACTCCGCCCATATGCACTCATGAGTATGTGGCATCCAGCCATTCTGCAGTGCATCCTCTGCAACCCATGTATACCCTCGCGAATACTTATGTTGTCTCCGAAAAAGAGTGTACTTTCTTTTTCCATTCTTGTTGTCACAATTGCTCCCACTTCGAGGCACAAGTTGCAAGGAATTCTCGGCTCACGTAGGACCAGCACATGATCAGATGCGGTACGATTTTGCAACTGTACCAGAAACGACGTACGCTGTGTGTATGTTTAACAATAATTAGCCAGGGAGACAGACCTGCACCCAAACCTCCTCTCAAAGTCAGATCCGAACGATGAACTGTCCTTAAAGCAGCTGTACAGGCAGGGTTCAGTCGTCGACTGTACGACGCAAAATCCTGCACTTCCTGTCACACTCGACACACAGAAGCAGACTTCCAGTTGGGTGTCCAAGGCGGGACCTTCGTTGGTTGAAAATATGTGAAGAATGGAAAAGCCCGGAAGAAATTTCCCTACACCAGAGGATTCTTACATTGTCCCAGGGCAAGTGTTCAGGCAGGGTATCTATGTACAGCTAGTTCAACCTATCAAACCGCCAATTAAAAACAGCAGAGACCCCAGGGCCCGGGCTTTCATCTGGGGGAGGAATTTGTTCAAACGCGGCTGTCTATCAAGAGAAACACAAAAATAGTGCTTACATCATGTACATTGCTGACTTTATGGCTAATGTACGAGGAGACAGCTCACCGGATTGTGGCAAGCGCCAAGAATGTGGGGATCTAAGCAGCAAGGGCCTCTGTACTGGCAGTTAGGGAGCCCTGTGCCCGGGCATTTGGGAGTGAAGCACTGGCTATTGCAATTGGCGCAGTCGCTTTGCTGGCTTCCAGCACACGGAAGCTCCAGATGATCGTGATCATGGATGTCATGAGTTGGTGACATTGGGCTTGACACAGACACCGCCAGTGTTGAAGACGGCCCAAGGAGTACCTGCAAATGGCGTTTACTTTGAAACGTGTAGGTTGAACAGGACAGAAGGAAGGAGGGAAGAGAGGAAGGAGGGAAGGAAGGAAGCAAGGAAGGAAGGAAGGAAGGAAGGAAGGAGGAAGAGAGGAAGCAAGGAAGCAAGCAAGGAGGGAAGGAAGGAAGGAAGGAAGGAAGGAAGGAAGGAAGGAAGGAAGGACGGAAGGAAGGAAGGAAGGAAGGAAGGAAGGAAGGAAGGAAGGAAGGAAGGAAGGAAGGAAGGAAGGAAGGAAGGAAGAAGGGAGAGAGGGAGGAGGAAGGGAGGATGCAAGGAAGGAAGGAAAGAGGAAGGGAGGAAGGAAGGAAGGGAGGAAGGAAGGAAGGAGGAAGGGAGGAAGGAAGGATGGAAAGATGGAAGGAAGGAACGCAGGAAGGAAGAAAGGAAGGAGGAAGGTAAATGGATATTATAATATGTAATGCATGCTTCACTGGCCCAATCCAGATGTGCAGGCCCAAGCCTGGCTTGCACCGTCCCGCTCCAAAGAATCCAGACATGGAACCATATCTTGCTTAAGTTTCAACATGACACCGAAAGGGTTCCCATGGAAGTCCTGTTTGATTTATTTTTGACATTGTTGCTTCTTTCGTCTTTTCCGTTCCTTACAGTGGTCTGGGAGTAGTCTAGCTAGCTAAATTATCGTTACCCATGTGAACTTTAAATTTCTGTACCTCCATTCCCCATTCACCCACCATCTGCTCATCTTTTAAACCTGCTCCTTCCCCCTTTCTCCCCCCCCCCCAAAAAAACCCCCTGAAATCCCCAACTCCTCCAAATTCTGATTCAATAGTTCGAACCCCTCCCAATAATTGGCAAAAGTCATAACAATTATAGAAGCACTCAGGCATGTATATAACACGCTTTCATGCACCATTTCAGTGGAGCATGCGATGACATACTTCAAAAAAGCACTCGATTGACACACAATAGGCATGTGCTTTGGAACCCTCTAGACATGGTGGACGCGTGTGCATCACTGCAAACGGCAGCTGAGGTAAACTCAGCTGATCGAGGTGAGAAACCATTGAGCCTCAGCAATACTGCTTCTCCAATGGACAAGTTCTTCTGAGGCCAAAGCAGAAGGCTCTAGAGGATGATTCAGCAAGTACAAAGGCTCAGGTTGATTGCTTTCAGGGGCATGGAAGAAAGCACTCAAAGAGAGTCAGCGTCCTGCCACATCAACAAAGCCCCCTTGATCGATCGGGGGGTCAGGTCTGTTTACACAGTGACAGAAAGGATTAAGAAGGTGGCATTGTGTCACGGATCTGAGATTGGAGGGGAAGTTACGAAAGGTGTCACTTACCGTTACGCTGTCGACGTACCACCAGTCCACATCCTGCAAACGTGCAAAGAGTATCAGTATGACAAGGAAAGAGTAAGCAACACTACCGGTCTGAAAATCACGCGAGGAGGCAGGCCATAGAAACACGGAGTGCCGGTTTACCATCTGTGTCATAAAAATACAGGTACAACGAAACACATCTACAGTGGGTTCTGAAAACACGGCAGTCTCGAAAGAGCAGGTTCCACAGTACCGTCAAGACGGCATTATGAAAATGGATATGCACTCAGCAAGTACTGCCAAATTATTAGGATAAGGTAACCGCAGGGAATGGTTTGCGCTCACATTTCTGGCCTCAAAAGTGAGAATGAAGATCTCCGTGCCCGCCGGCAGGGTGAAGGGGAATTCAAAGGAGGTCCGGGGGAATGGGTCTGAATCGATGAGGGCCCCGAGAGTGATAGATGGGAAGGATCCATCTATTGAGCTTATTAGTGCCTGCCAGGAGTTTTCAGGACCTCCTTCATTTCTGAGCGAGTACGCCAGTCTGTACTGTCCGCCTCCTGGAACTAGGACTCTGGCCATCGCCCCGCTCGTGGTCCCAATCGCCCCCAGTTGCGCATAGTCTCCATTCAGTGTGCAGTACGCCGGATCTTCACAGATCCAACAAGGTGCGGACAATGGGAAAATCCCTTTTCCTGCAGCGAGTCGCAAGATAAGGTAAGATGCAGGATCCACACGCGGCATAACGGTGACACAGTCATTATCACTCATTTATTTATTTATTCAAATTGCAGTGTCTGTTACTGTGGATGTACCCTCTCATGGAGATGATCCAGAGCCATTCAACTAAGATCCAAAGTGTGAGCCTTGTTGCTTTTGTTTGTGTGCTTTTTAATTCGACCTTTAAGTAATCTCCAAAGAAACTCCTTGGTAATATACTCGGGGTGCCGACCCTCTATGAATTGTTTTTGTCTGTGCTTCTCTCTTTGCCTCTGTCTCGCATGATGCGGTGTGGCAGAGACTGCACTTCCTGATGGACCAACAGCAAGTCAGAGGTCTATTGCTATGCACAGTAAGAAACTCGGGTACTTGGAATAAAAAGTGAAACATGTCCGTATCGCAAATCATGTATCCTTCGTGTGGGTAGCGGAATCCAGGAGCCATTGAGAGACGTGACGCTTAAACCCATGGCCAGCAACAAGTGTGGGGTACTACCTGCTTCGTTGAGAAAGCCAGTGCAGACAGCAGGTGCAACAGGCGGTGGTGATGGCGACGGGGGGGACGGTGGTGGTGAAGGCGACCATGGGGGTGGTGTTGGCGGACGCGGTGGGGGCGGAGGAGATATTGGCCGTGGAGGTGGTGGCCGTGGGGCGGTGGAGATGGGGCGGGCGTGGCGGTGGTGGTGGTACTGGTGGACTTGGAGGTGGTGGCCGTGGGGGTGGCGGCAGCGGTGGTGGTGGTGGCGGGGATGGCGGTGGCGGAGGGGGGAGGGTGGCGGTGGGTTGGGCGGTGGTGAAGGTGGCGGCGGCGGCGGTGATGGAGGTGGTGGTGGCGGAGACGGGGGTGGCGGTGATCGCGGTGGTGATGGCGGAGGTGATCGCGGTGGTGGTGGGGGAGGTGGAGACGTTGGCGGCGGAGGTGGTCTTGGTGGTGGTGGCCGCGGTGATGGAGGTGGTGGTGGCGGTGATCGGGGTGGCGGCGATCGTGGAGGGGACCGTGGTGGCGGTGAAGGAGGTGGGGGCGGCGGGGGCCGTGGTGGAGGTGACCGTGGAGGTGGTCGCGTGGAGGGTGGCGGAGGTGGTGGCGGAGATGGTGACGGCGGTGGCGGTGACGGAGGTTGCGGTGGAGGCTGTGGTGGAGGAGATGGTGGGGGTGGTGAGGGTGGCGGAGGTGACGGAGGTGGTGAGGGTGGTGGCGGTGATGGTGGAGGTGGTGAAGGCGGTCGTGGCGGAGGGGGTGAGGGAGGTGGTGGTGAAGGTGGCTGCGGTGGTGGTGAAGGCGGTGGCGGGCGTGGTGAGGGTGGGGGCGGTGAGGGTGGTGGTGGTTTTGGTGGCTGTGGTGGTGGTGATGGTGGCGGTGGTGGCGGCGAAGGAGGTGGAGAAGGTGGTGAGGGTGGGGGTGGTGAGGGTGGTGGGGGTTTTGGTGGTGGTGATGGTGGCGGCGAAGGAGGTGGAGATGGTGGCGGTGATGGTGGTGGTGGTGATGGGGGTGGCGATGGCGGCGGCGGGCGTGGTGGTGGCGGGGGTGAGGGGGGTGGGGGTGAGGGCGGCGGTGGAGACGGTGGCTGTGGTGGTGGTGATGGAGGCGGCGGGGACGGCGAAGGTGGTGGAGATGGTGGTGGCAATGGGGGAGGTCGTAAGGGTGGTGGAGATGGTGGTCGCGGTGGCGGGGACGGGGGTGGTCTCGGTGGTGGTGAGGGAGGACGCGGCGGGGGTGATGGAGGTCGCGGTGGTGGCAATGGGGGCGGCGGCGGTGGCCGCGGGGGTGGTGATGGGGGTTTTGGTGGTGGTAACGGTGGCGGTTTGGGGGGCCGCGGTGGTGGTGGCCGTGGTGGAGGAGAGGGCGGCCGGGGCGGTGGAGGCGGCGGTGGCGATGGGGGTGGCGGTGGTGATGGTGGAGATGGGGGTGGGGGAGATGGTGGCGGCTGTGGGGGAGGAGGTGCAAACCCAATACGAATCTGCGCATATCCCAAGCCGCTGATCGCTGGCAGTTGAGGAGCTTTCATGCCAACTTTGGGCAGTCTCAGGGTACAAAACCACGATTTAACTACACCCCTCAGAATAAAAAACATGTAATGACCCCAATCTGGAGCAGCAATCGCCTCCCACATTCTCCCTGCCATACATCCTCTGTAACTAGCTTTCTTGCATGCGTATGTGTGTGCGCACACATACATTCACCGCGCACATGGTGCATGTAGGCACATGCGCTGATCTACAGATCTTATCTTCCCCCCTCCAAAACACCCATTCACACACACACACACACACACACACACACACACACCACACACACACACACACCCGGACACACACACACACACACACACACACACACACACACACACACACACCTTCGCGCCCTCCCTCCCTCCCTCTCTGTCCCTCTCCCCTATGTCTGCTTCTATCCCCCCCCCCCCCCCCCAAACCCCCGCTCCCCCGGCTTCCTCTCCCCGATGCCTAACCCACTCCCCTCATTCCTACATAGCAATTTCCGGGCATTCCACAATTACACCCATCTAACCGATTTTAGAAGCATTGTCCTGGTCCCGCATTGCAAGCACTGAGTACTGGGCCAAACCAACACATTTCTGCTCTGGAGATTGGCGCCAGATGGGTGCCGGCGTTAGGACAACAACTGAAGAAAGCAGCAACGAAGAGCAAGTTCCTGAAGGATGCCGACGCGGTGTCCGGCAGACAACAGTGTGGCATCATTTCCAACAACCATGACTGTGACTTCATGTGTAGGTTCACATTCGAGAGCATTCCCTTCCCAGCATAACCCCTTCATGATAAGGTTGTGGTCTCTTTAAAAACAAGCAAGTGTGCGTTTGATGGCCAAGGCACATGCAAGATGGGCGGCGAGGCCACTTACCCTCACATTGTTCACATACCACCACGACGGATCCTGCAGACCAGCATTCTGTTAGGTTCAACCTGTGAATATAAAGTAACCAAGCACTAGT
>KV908470.1:25000-57500 GCA_002005505.1 Botryococcus braunii | reverse complement strand
AAGCGCGGCCCCCTCTTGGGGGTTCCAAAAAATTAAAATAACATCCTCTCCCCCCCCCCCCTCTTCTGTTAACCACTCCGCCAAACCCCCATCCTTCAGCAACTTCGTGCCCATCCCCTCTTTTTTACCCACATCTTCCTAGCCCATCCACCCATCCGCAGGTAGGTGCGGTCCAGGACTTCCCCCCGATTTCATGTCTTTGTATGGTTGTCGTTTTATGTCTGTGTATGTATGTCTGTTGGTGTCTATGCATGTATGTCTGCCGTATGTTTCATCAAGCTGGCAGTTTCCTCTGGCGTAGTTCACTATTCTGCATGGCTAAGGCGCCCGGCGCAGCATGGAAAACTGATTGCAGTCCTGCTATGCGCGCACCCGCTGCAAAGCAGTAGACGACCGGCGGGGGTGGCGGTGAGGGGGTGGTGAAGGCGACGGAGGCGGGGGTGGCGGTGACGGCGGTGATGGTGGAGGCAATGGAGGAGGTGGAGGTGAAGGTGGCGACGGTGGCGGCCCTGGGGATGGGGGTGGCGGAGGAAATGGTGGTGGCGATGGAGATGGAGGCAATGGAGGTGATGGTGGAGGCTGTGGAGGCGGTGGCCCATTCCCAACAAGAATCTGTCCTCCACCTCCAGCGCAAGTCAAAGCCAGAACTCCCTTTGCGGTCACCTCAAACTTGGGGGGGGGGGGGGTTTACGGGGGAGGGGTGCGGGGTAAGGGGGGAGGCGATGGTAGTTGGGGGGGAGGGGGGGATCGGAGGGGTTATCCGATCTCGAACAGAAGTGTAATCTGAATGCCCGTTCACACCATATTTGCAGGTCAAGATTGTGTCCCAAATGCAAGCTCGTTAGCAATCGCAATTTCAGCAAGCTGGGCTCATGATGCAGATAATACAGTACATGTGTGGTCAACCCGTGGGCAGCGCAGGCGGACCTTAACATTTTGCACCCCCCAGACTCCATCATCCTGCACATGAGCGCATCATTATTGAGTAGCTTGTGCATATCTTCTACTCAGAGGTTTTCTTCAAAATCTGCCAAGGACAATTTCTGAGAGCTCTGTCATGACGCATGTCATTTGATAGCAGAAACTGCAACAAAACAAACAACTGCATCAGCAAGAGCAACATCAAGAGCAACAGCAACAACGGCGTTGGCGACGGCAACAGCTACAATGGCGATGGCAATGGCAGCAATAAACAACGGCGACGGCGACGGCGACGGCGATGGCGACATTAAAGACAACGACAATGACAATGACAAAGACAACGACCGCGGAGAGCGACAGCGGCAACGACAATGACAACGACACCGAAAACGACAATGACAACGACGGCGTTCTGAGAGCAGCAAATGACCGGGCTTGGTATGGAGGGTGAAAAGGACGTACGTTCATGCCTTCAAATGTGAGGCTCAGAATTGACTGATCTCCTGGAACCTGGAAAGGCAGTTCTCTGTATGCTTGGGAAAAGGATGGCACATTCGCAAGGGAATCCAGCACGATGGGACTAAAAGTCCCATAGGGCGAATCTATCACAGCGCGCCAGGAGTTGGAGCCAGCCCCATAGTTGGAAAGCTCATAGGCCAATCGGTAGGGGCCTCCACCTTGTATGCTGACGATTGTGCTGAGATTGCTTGGCGCAAAGCCTGCAAACTTTGCACGATTTCCCGACACATGGCAACAGCCGCCCGTGCAGACCCAACAGTCGAATCCAAAAGGATATGGTCCCTGCCCTGCACGACAACCAAGCCCTTTAGATATCTCGATAGCCACAAGGAGCCACATGGTCAGACCCAGCAGGGGCCTCCAAAAGTGTAGGGTCCCTGCTGCAGGGCAACCCCTTATCATACTTTGTGAGCTACTGGTAGCCACAGGGTGAGACCCAACAGGGGCCTCCGAAACCGTATGGTCCCTGCTGTTGATTGCAACAAAGCCCTTCTCATGCTGTGGTGGCAACACGTGGCCCCAGGGTGAAACCCAACAGGGGCCTCTGAAACCATATGGTCCCTGCCTTGAGCTGTAATTAAGCCTCAGGAGGATCGATATCAAAAGGGCCACGCCCAGCACGGCCTCCACAACTGTATGGTTCCTGCCTTGCATTGAAGCCAGGCCCTTTAGACAGTGCGGGTAGCCAAATAATCATGCCCAACAGGGGCCTCCAAGCTCTTTCATCCCTGCCCTTTGCAAAGGCTGGGCTCTGCTGAAACCGTGCCATCCCAACGACCAGATCCCCTCGAACAGAGGACATCTTGAGAACAGGTGAGCATCTGACCGCAAAGGTCATCCACCCAAACAACAGCAATATTTCAGGGTTCTGAGTCGTTCAAAGGTGACATTGGTGCCGTTGTGCACGTGCATTTTAATGTGTATTAATTAGCCCATCGAATTTCTCACCTAAAGTCCACAAGGACCACTGTGTACCCACATTGCAAGTACACCGAGTCCACCCTGATCGTCCAGGGACACCGGATTGGTCTGGTGATCGCCAACAAACTATAAGCAGGGGCTATCATCTGAGTTCCAAGTATCTGCTAAGACTACTGCCGCCTGCACAAACGCAGATGCAATATTCAACCGCACACCAATAAAAGCACACGGGCACGCGCGCGCGCGCGCGCGCGCGTGTGTGTGTGTGTGTGTGTGTGTGTGTGTGTGTGTGTGTGTGTGCGTGCACGCGCGCACGCGCCCGTGCACAGATGTGTGTGGTTACGTTCCCCCATCCTCCGGGATGGAGGGGTGTTGGTGGCCAGTGGTGCTTCCCCACCACCAGTAACAGTCCACTGCAAATCAGGTGGCTGAGCAGTATTCTGAGTTCAAGTGAGTCAGCGCATATGTAAGGGTGGGGCCTGGAAGCAAGGCCCTGCATGATGTACCTGCAACAAAGCAGACGGGAAGCTGCCTGCCTGCCTGATCCTCCCGGGGGATGCCATTCACGCTGACCCACATTCACAGAGTCATCAGCCTGCCTGCAGGGACTGCAGGTAAGGACACTCTTTGATAAACAAGCATCTTCAGGACCAATGTCGAGGCAGCTGTATGGTCATCGTTACTGAAAGGTTGTACAACAATGTACCATCCGAGTAAAAACGGATGGAGGAAACCAATCACCACCAGTGCGAAGTGACTTTGATGCTAATAGGAGGATAAGAAGTTCAAAATAACATTAATGAGGAAGCGGTGCGCAGATTTGCGTGTGAGTGTTTTGTTTACAGGTGCAAAGCAACTGCTTGATCTTCGTGGTATTGGTTTGGGCTGTCTTGCAGTCCAGAGTCAAGGCCACTGGACAATGAATGGTGATTGCCTTGCATGAGCATGACAGCAAGGAGCCCCAAAATTGTGAAACTCCGTGGCTGACAACCAATATTGCATTGATGACACGATGACATGCCTCCCTTGGGCCGGCAGGGGGATTCATGCATGCTCTTGGGAGGTGAAAAAATGGTCCTTTGCGATTACAGTGGTTTGCATTATGTTGGGAGGTGTACCTTGAAGTCAGATGCCTCGAATTTGAGGTTGCTTTCTCCTTGTTTTGGTGAGCAGAGGATGAATGACCTTGACTTGTAGGCAAGTTCAAGATCGGTAAAGGTGCTGTGGCAATGGTGGGGGCCAAACTGGTTATCTCTCGTGCCATGGTGGACACAAGAGCACTGCTGCCCCCAGCAACCCAGCAGATATGAACTTCAAAGATTAGAATTAAGAGACTCCTTTTCAAGAGACATTTGTGTTATCCTCATCTCTGATCTGGTATGGTTGAGAACCTGCAAATGGATTTTCATGAAGAGCCTCGTGTTGTAGCCAGCCACATCTTCAGCATATTACAGCGCCCCACCTTACAGCATATTGTAGCCATATGTAGCAAACTAGGATTAGGCAACATGCAGCGTCTACAGTATGTGAGGCACATCTAAGAGATGCTCTACCTTGTTTCCATGCCCACCTGCTCCTAAACAGCAGTGCTTGCATCTTTCATACCATGAATGTGGGAAAAAGCAATGGGCTACAAGCTGAAACGTTTACTATGTCTGTTTAAATAAACGTTAAGAAACCGTGAATGATTCATGATGCCTGCTCCTTTGACGGCGGGTAGCATTGGAAAGGACTTTCATGCAAATTTGAAAGGACTTTGATGCAGCTGCCTTCAGATGTCCCCGAAACTAACACCATTTGTATAATAAATGCCTATTAAATCCTTTCTGAGAGAACATTGGAGTTCAGGGACTCCGCTGTGAGATGGTGCGTAGGGAAAGTGCCAGAAGTGTTCATACCCTGTTTGAATAGAAGACTTAAGCACAGGCAGCAAGGAACAGGGCTGGCAGGATCCCTCCTTGTCTTGGAAGTATGGCAGTGCATAGCAGAAGGTCAATGGGCAACAATCCAAACGGGGACTGCTGCTGGCATTGGCATCTTCCTGATGCAACAACTGAGGGCAGAAAAGGTAGCAATCCCGTTGACCGTGGACAGGATATGTCCCCTGACCAACAATCTTGCAGAATCCGGGCATGGAGAGGGCTATGGACTGGCTACTGTTTTGGTCCAAGGCAGGGGATGGGCGGGCACCATCAGTTGCCTCAGCTCCATGATTATGCAGCAGCAGAAGCGAAAATACAATGACGGTAGTTCCCGGAAACATCTTCTACAAATGTCCCACGACGTGAGTATCTGACTGGTCGTTCCACATAGTTCCTCTCAAGACAAGAATGACAGATATATGCCTTTCAAACTCAGAATATTCACCCAATGATATGCTTGGTAATACCTCCTTTCATATCACCAATCATCTAGGAAGTTACAGTAAAGGTGGGTGAAGCTTTTGACTGATTCATACACCCGATCGGTTTGTGAGTCTTTCTGCAGACTCCGAGGAAAGAATGATATAATGGTTACCATCTGTAACATGTAGTTTTTCTTGCTATACACAACCATTTTCTCAGCAATGTCGTTGAATACGTGGAACATCTCACCGTGATCCGGTGCTATCCGCCATAACCGACCTGGCAATGACTTCCATTTAAATAGTGCATTTCGAATAGTACCATGCACATTCTTCCCATACAGAGCCTGAAATTCCTTCGTCGCTCCTGTATTCAGGAATTGCACGATGTTCAGCAGTGTGTGGTGCGTAGTCCGAGTCCGTTCCACCACGGTGCTAGTTTGTAACCTGTTTTAAAGATCAGCTTCTGAAAACAACCTCAGCGCAAGTTAAAGTTTCCTCTCATGCGTTCACACTTCAATTTACCCTTTTGCTTCCCAGGGATCATTGAATCTTCTTAGGGGACCACCCAAACTTCCGCGCAAATTCAAACCGACACCCCCCCCCCCCCCTTCTCCCCCCGGGGGGGATCGGTGATCCCGCATCGGCGGATCACCAGGTGAAATTCAGCGGGTCCGCATCGTTGTCGTGGAGAAATGGATACGATAGTACACGAGAAAGACGGTAGCGGTCCTAGAGGCTTTACGAAGGGTTTCGCCCCGCCACCCACCTTTAAATGTTCTCAACCATCTGGAGAAGCACAAACTATGGGAAAGAGAGAAAGAAAGGGCGATAGAAGCAAACAGAGGAAGATGAAATGAACGAGTCATAGAGGTTTAGAGGAAGACATTTCTTAAGAGCTTGAAAGCAGAAGTGCGCCCATATATGGGCATGTCTTTTGAGCAGGGGCCGAAGCGTTGAACAATTGGTGGGTTTGTTTGCTATGGGGTTTGTTTTGTGGATATTGCCGTAGTTGTAAATGCAAGTAGCAGGTAGTGGTGGTCGAGATAGCCATAGACAGGGGTCGGGGTCATTATTGCTGGGGTTGGACGGCGCCGTGTGGTCGTGATTGGCAGCGGTGTGATTTAATTAGAGTGCTATTGGTGTGTTTTTAGTAAGTGTGTAGTAGCTTGTCAGGCATTGCAGGTTTACGGTATGCAGGTAATGGATCTGAACGCAGAGTTTGTTACAATGTAACATACTCTGCACCAAGCATTCAACAAATAACAATCTCAACAATCAAACAATCCTTTCCTATCCACTTCGGCATGGTCTCTGGAATACAAAGCAACCAAGGACACTGCATGTAACAGTATAGCAAAGTGGCCCCTGGGGGCTGTACGGCAGGCACACGTGCAGCCCGCCGGCCCGTGAATGGCCATGGGCACAGAGCTGAGAAGCATGGACAGAGCAGCACGCTGTGAAGGAAGAGAATCCCTGGCCAAGGGAGGCCCCAGAAAACGCGTGGCATGAAGTATTATCGAGACATACATATGCATGGCAACCATACCTACAATAGCACAAGAAATCCGTCCAGCCCACTGGGACATAAGTGTACCTTTCATACCAGCTATTCCGGGGCTAGAGGGTGATACGCCCAATCTCGTACTGCTTCCCGAGGGAAGCTGTGGAAATTTCTGAGATCCCGAGGGCGTTTAGCCCGAGGGATCTCAGAAATTTCCACAGCTTCCCGAGGGCGTTTAGCCCGAGGGAAATTTCCACAGCTTCCCGAGGGCGTTTAGCCCGAGGGATCTCAGAAATTTCCACAGCTTCCCGAGGGAAGCAGTACGAGATTGGGCGTATCACCCTCTAGCCCCGGAATAGCTGGTATGAAATATGCTTATTTGCCAGTCGGAGTGATATGAGCTTTTTAGTCACGTCCCCTGTATAATGTAGTTCCTTGTCGGGATCCGAAGATGCCAGCTTCCACGGAAGGAAATACGAGATGTCGCCACAGAACTCCGTGATTAACAGAACACAATTACGAACTTGGTAATATACATAAATTCATATAAAACTTACTTGGATGGTGCTTACGACAGCCCCGTCGTTTTTCCATGATTCGTGATCTACCGCGATCGGGAACCCGAGAGGTGTTCACCGTCGAAACATGAAAAACCGATAAAGGGAACCCACAGACCCCTGCTTTGATACATACATACAACTTTTCATTGATTTTTATGCGTTAAAGACATGGTTTTGTGACAAAATCAGTTGCAATAGCGGGAGGAACCAGGCTCTGCAGTACATATACAAGGTTCAATGCAGCTCTTTGTCCGAAAGTGCGGATGGGTAGTGTGCTGCCAGCGCTGCTGACGAGGAGGACAGGGGTTCGAATCCCGCTCGAAAAAGGAAGGAAAAAAAATAAGCTGGGTGATATGGGCAGAAATGAGGAAGCAAGGAGATATAGGCAGGTGGGCTTAGGGAAGATGGGTGATACAGCTAGTGGCGGTAGTGGGAAGCTACGCCGCAACCCAATCTAGAGGGGCAATACGCGAAATCTCAACCACCCAAAACAGGCCCTATATCACCCAGCTGGTAGATAATGACAGGCATGGAAGCGTTATTGATAAGACGCCATTGGATAAACACACAATAATGTACATCAACAAGTTACTACTAAAAAGTTTGCCGGAAGCTATGACACCTGGCGGTCCTTGGCCCCTAAAGTACTCTGGCCAGGGGGAAGAAGAAATTACGTGCATGATTCCTTCCTTCCTTCCTTCCTTCCTTCCTTCCGTCCTTGCGTCCTTCCTTCGTTGCTTCCTTCCAGAACCAGCCAGTACGAGGTGAAGGCATGGCTGGTCGTGGTCCAGAAGTTCTTACATCCAGAACTTCCGGATGAAATAATTCCTTCGTTCCTTATTAGGAGACCGCGGCTCATCATTTTAGGAGACCAAGCGCTGGGGCGAAGAAGAGGAATCTGGTAGGCGGCCCGAGGGAGGGCCTCAGTATTTGAACCTCACACTTCAAAACTTGAAGATATTCTAGTCTTACAACGGTTTAATCTATGACTTGGACTCAAAGCAAAGAGTTTTTGCTGCCAACAGTGTTTCGGTTGTTCATCGAATTGAGGGTAGGTGTCCACCTCCTTCGTGTCCGTACGGATATTCTTCACACCGATCAGGACATTATTATGTGTTCTTCTTTTATTTTATGAAACGTGTATTCACTTCATGTGTCTAACTTGTGTCTTCGTGACCCTCGACCCTTCACCGTTAGGTCGGAAAGTGCTCGTTTCTCTCGTGCCTCAATGCTACTTATAATCATATTTGAGGTGTTGTTTCTTCTTCATTATTGTTGTGGTTTTTCGTTCTATGCTTTTGTTGGACGCGGACTCTGCCCGCCACACCTACTTTGTTTGTGGCATGCAGGACATCAGATGTCGAGCAGCCCGGTCAACAACTTGAAAACAATAAGCATGAGTCGTCTGTATTTACCCGCAGGACTCTCAAGTAAGTGCACTGCCTGCCTTACTCTGGCCATGACACGCTTAGGTTTGTGCGAACGCACTGTGCGCGCAGGTTCCCTTATTCACACCTGATTGCGACGATTGAAGAGTAGGTTGGGGATGCAAACACCCTCTTTCATTTTGCTTGCGATGACCTGTCCACCTTTCGTCGAGTTTGGGGTTGGCAGGATCTCGTTAGCGAGTCTGCACGACATGATGTTAGACCCTCATACTGACAACCTCTGTACATGCAGGAACTCGTCAGTGGGATGATCTGCCAAACAACATGCAGGATATCATATTGTCCATGCTCCAAGCGCTCGAACTTATGAGAGTCGCACACACGTGCCGTTGTTTTAACGATGAGCTACGCTTACGCCGGGAGCGAGAAGAAGCGTGGCTAGGTGACATCGCAACTTCAACACTCGACACCAGTGTTGTTGACAACATGCTGGATTGGCTCCTTGAATGTTCGGGGCGCAGAATGACCAGAGGAAGCCAACCAGACAAGGTACCAATTTATGATCTCAGACACGGCGGGACACTTCCGCCTGCCTGTGCACTCAAGGAAACGAAAACATTCGAGGTCCAAACCAGGGGTCTCCCAGGATATGACGGGGATGCCTTGGTGAAATGGAAGGCATTGAACAACCCATGCTGCTTGACAGTTACGGCACGCCATGGAGACACCACAGACTTTGAGATTCGAATGACTTTCAACGCCCACGAAGGGCTACATGTGACAGTATCGGCGCGCACACAGGAACTGGTTGTGCCGTGCTTTGCTCTTGTGCATCTTGCACGAAAGTTCGTTTGCTCCGCTGAGGCTGCAGCTCCAATGTTGTGCCAGCAGTCTGCTCCACAGCTTAAGCGGCAAGACCTAGGCGCTCAGCTCAAATGGAATAATGTAGAACATGCCGGGGCTGACCTGCAGCGGGCAATAATCGCATTCCGCCTCGCCCATGACCTGCCACAAAACAAAATCGGCAATTTGCAAGTTAACTTGTCGTGGAGGAACTGGCCGGGGGGCCCATACCGCATAAATGCGCCCCGCAAGTACCCCCCGGGCTTTACCGTTGGTGGATTGGAGGGCCCCCATGCGGGGTCATGTAGATTGGGACAAATGCTTGAAATTTCCCACTTCCGAGACTATTTTGAATGTGGTGTTTGGGACAAAGGGGTTGTGTTTGGGACAAAATATTTGGGATTTGGGGTGAATGCCAGTAAGGTGAAAGAGACAGATGCAAGGCGGGGGAACCCTGGATCGCTTGGCAAGGGAATGATATGCACTCCATTTTTGTCATCCCCTGCGTTGTAACACAAACTCGGATTGGGATATGTGCCCAAACGGTTCCAGATGGAGGACTGGCGCAAACGTATATGTGATCCTTTTCGTGGCCCACCTGCATTGCCCCACAGGAAGTCAGGGCTCTAAAGGAATTTTGGTGCAAATTTGTAGGGGTTCCGGTGCCAGTTGCCGGGGAAACAAAGGCTTGTGTAAATGCCGTTCTTGGATCACTGCGCATGCCACCATTGCAATCTTCTATAATGGGCAAACACTTAGTTTTTACAGTCTTCCCTCATAGTGAATGTTTGAAAATTGCTGTGGATTGGAACCGTGTCTTGGCGATGCTTACTTTGTACGGAATTGCAGCGCAAAGTGGAAGACTGCATGACGTCCGCTCCTCATGCATCAGATTTGTCAATCATTGGAAGGGAGCTGATGTTCATTGCTGTTGTGCATGCGCAGGCGGCGGCTGAATGAACTTTGATGAGTTATCAGACAAGCCCCCCCCCCCCCCCCCGGGTTAAGATTATAGCCCAGCCACCTCCAACCAAACATGGCCTGGCACCAACGCAAGGATGTGAGAAGTGGTCTAGATCATCAATGCCTATACCCGTGTCGACTCCAGCACCAGCCTTATGCTCTACTCCAACAACGGTAGTGGTCTACTACAGCAATGCACTACCTATGTCTACTCCAGCAATGTCCAGATGCTCTACTCCAGAGATGCTATAGCTAGGGGTCTGCCCCAGGAATGCCTGACAGTGGAGCTTACCCGAGGGTTCACCAAATCTCAAGAGCTGCACCCGCCGACAGGAGCGGCCGTGACAAACAGTGACATTCACGCCTGTTTCAAAGAAGGTGGTTTTTGGAAAAGCTGCAAGGTAAGGGCGTTGCTTGGAAACACCATTGATGCCCCTCGAGCAATGCGAATACCCTGCAGCATCCCAAACCAGGGGCTCATGGACCTCTCCAGCAATGTCTTGCAGCTTCTTTGGAAGCCTCCCCAGTTGAGCTTTTAAATTTATCCTTCCAGGCCTCTGCATGGGGACAGGCTTGCGGTACATCACTGTCGCGGTCCATTGGTACCCCATGGGGGACTCTCATTGGTTGCCACATGGGGCTTACCACCGGCACACCCTTGCGGGTGTACCACCTGCAGGACAAGGACCTGGGCAACGGGTACCGGATGGGGGATCCCACTGATAACAATGTAGGGCATAGCATTGCTAGCGAATGCAGGCATACTATTGGTGCAAGGCAGTAACGCCCCGAGCTGCGGTACAATCTGTGACTTTGGAGGCCAGTTGGCTCAAAGCACCCACGCTTCGGTAGAGAGAGTTCATCGGGAAGCCGGTTGATTCAAGGCAGTGATGCCCAAGCTGCGGTACAATTCCTGATTTGGAGACCAGTTGGCTTAAGGCAGTGATGCCCAAACTGCGGTACACCTTGTGACTTTGGAGGCCAGTTGGCTTGATGCAGTGATGCCCGAGCTGCGGTACGGTTTGTGGTTTGGAGACCTGTTGGCTAAAGGCAGGGATGCCCGAGCTGCTGTACAGTTTGCGACATTGCAGGCCAGTTGGCTCAAGGCAGTGATGCCCAAGCCGCGGTACAGTTTGTGATTTTGGAGGCCAGTTGGTTCAAGGCAGTGACGCCCAAGCTGCAGTACAATTTGTGACTTTGGAGGCCAGTTGGCTTCATGCAGTGATGCCCAAGCTGCGGTATGATTTGTGGTTTGGAGACCAGTTGGCTTAAGGCAGGAACGCCCGAGGTGCGGTGCAATATGTGACACTGGAGGCCAGTTGGCTTAAGGCAGTGATGCCCAAACTGCAGTACAGTTTGTGACTTTGGAGGCCAGTTGGTTCAAGGCAGTGACACCCGAGTTGCGGTACAATTTGTGACTTTGGAGGCCAGTTGGCTTGATGCAGTGATGCCCAAGCTGCGGTACTATTTGTGGCTTGGAGACCAGTTGACCTAAGGCAGGAACGCCCGAGCTGCGGTACAATATGTGACACTGGAGGCCAGTTGACTTAAGGCAGTGATTCCCAAGCTGCTAGACAGTTTGTGACTTTGGAGGCCAGTTGCCGTAATGCAGTGATGCCCGAGCTGCGGTACAATTTGTGGTTTGGACACCAGTTGGGTCAAGGCAGAGCGTCCGAGGTGCGGTACAATTTTTGACTTTGGAGGCCAGTTGGCTCAAGGCAATGATGCCCAAGCGCGGTACAATTGTGGCTTTAGAGGCCAGTTGACTTGAGCAAAGAACACCCAAGCTGCGTGAAAGTTTGTGACGTTGGTGGCCAGTTGGCCCAAGGCAGTGACGCCCGAGCTGCGTTGCAAACTGTGAATTGGAGGCCAGTTGCTTCAAGGCAAAGCCCAATCTTTGGCTGGCGTGAGGGCTGTAATAGTGTTTTTGAAGTGAATTGCCGAGCGAGACAGAATTTGTCATGCAAGAACCGCTTGATGCCTTTCGGTATCTTCTTATCCCTGGAGGACAGTGGGGTAAGATACTGGTGCCCAGGCAAACTTGCAGTTCCATGTATTGGGTGACAGTGGGTAAGGCACCGGCGCCTCGGCTAAGTTACAGTTCCATAAGGTGGACAATAGTTGGGGAAGGCAGAGGTGCCTGAACCCTCTGCCTTTTGCCGCCAGTACATAGCGGTTAGTATACTGTACGGTATGTAAGGTATACTGTACGGTACGTACGGTACGGTACGTACGGTACGGTACAGTTAGTATGGAAACCTGTTACAATGGCAGCATCCGCATGCGCACCGTCCATGTCAGCTAAGGGCTGCCAAGCATCAAACTTAGGGTCTGCACCCGCTGGGAAGTTGTGTATGGCGGCGATGCTTTAGATCTGAGGACAGGTGGGACTAATAAATGTGGTACCAATTGAGTCTTTCTGATCAGGCCTCTTTGGATGGGGTTGCCCTCATGACTTTGTCGGCTAACGGTGCCAAGCAGTGACACCACCTGACATTCGTTTAAGCCGTCTGCGCAGCAACTGTGCAGTAGTCCCATCTTAATCAGGTGGCACTCTTTGAAGTTGTTGAGTTTTGAACATTATTATTGGATGCCTTGTGCTTTAGGTGATCGTAATGTGTACAATATTAGGATATGGGTCCATTGTGAACATAAGGTACCTTAGTGGCATTGTGTTCATGTGTGTTTGCTGCAGTGTAAGTGAACCATCTTAGTGTACAATCCAGCCTCCCAAACAGCTAAGGGACGGAGTCTGGATTGAGCATAGGAAGGTACTTGCTCGTAGCCGTCAAGAGTTTTATCCGTGGATTTTTAGCTCATTGACAGACCTTTCATGTAACGCAACTGTGGTAAAACGATGCTGGGCACTTAAGATGTTAGTCTTGTTTATACAGTTGCTGTTGCTCAAGTGCAGACAGTCGGCTTGGACTGTAGCTGGAGGAGCATACGCTTACGACCTGTCTGCGTGTGTACAGGATACGCCGAATGCCCATAACTTGACAGAAGTGCAGAGCAGTGTGTACATATCGGTCTATGATGCGTTACTGAACAATATGCTTAGCTTCCTATTTTGTACGACTGATGTTTTTGCTCTTGCACACCTGCGAGTATGCGCAGGCTAAAGGTTTTGTTCGCGTGCCGCAGCTCACACTCTTCTGCCACACTGCAAACAGGGGGATTACTGGTAAGAGCCAAAATTCCGGCATCGTCTATCATCAAGGGATCGTGATAGTGAAAAGTGAGTGCTATTGCACTGTTTGCACCTGCAGTACAGCTGTACATTAGGCAATCCAAAACAACCCTCGTCTCAAAATAGTTCAGTTTATGGTGCTTCGATGAAATGAAAGGCATTCGCTCGCCGCGTCCTGTCGCGCCATGGATTCAATCGATTCAAAAAATCACATCTACCCCGTTTCAAAAGATGTTCATCACCTTTTTTCCTTTCATGAATGGAACATTGGTGATATGACAACGTTCTTATTACAGTTTTATTATCGACAAGTAGCAGTTCTTATCAAACTTGGCTGGCGCATTCTCAACCCCACTTGGCAAATGCAGTAGCGCTGTCAGCCCAAGCGTAATATGTACAAAGCTAGGTAGCTAGCTACATTAGTATGCCAAATGAGCTGGGAACCGGGTTATTGCTATACGGTGACCATTCCCAGCCATTTGCTAAAACCGTTTAAATGTACACAAGCAAGCAAGCCAAATCCATAAGGGCTCGAGGGCCCTTTTCATAAGAGGGAAACAACAGTGCTGCTATTGTGATTTGGAAACAGACGCTGCGCAACAAAACGCCGTACCACACGCTTGGCCTTAAAATGCATAACTCTGCATTTTGGTATGCCTGCCGGGTTTCGCATAATAAGGCTAGGCACAATACGGGGTAAGGCATTATGCTTTGCAAATTATGAACTTGCCATTATCTGCCACCTTTAAACGAAAAGCCTGCGCTACAAACATCTAGTGAAGTGCACAAAGTCGAGACTGACATGCATGTACTGTTGACGACGGCAGACGCGTGCACATTTCTTTCGTGCAAGGGAACAGTACTGCCCATGAGCGGTCTGGCGGGCTCCAAGACCTCCATCGCTTTTGATTGGCTTATTTGTTCTGCTTCCCTGCGGCATCATTTCTGGCTGCCGCCGCCTGTCAGCAATTAACACAGCTTGAGTGCGTGTGCGTGAGAGAGAGAGAGAGAGAGAGAGAGAGAGAGAGAGAGAGAGAGAGAGAGAGAGAGAGAGAGAGTGTGTGTGTGTGTGTGTGTGTGTGTGTGAGAGTGTGTGTGTGTGTGTGTGTGTGTGCGAGTGTGTGTGTGTGTGTGAGTGTGTGTGTGTGTGAGTGTGTGTGTCTGTGTGTGTGTGTGTGTGTGTGTGTGTGTGTGTGTGTGTGTGTGTGTGTGTGTGTGTGTGTGTGTGTGTGAGCGCTTGCGAGCGTGCGTGCGAGCATGGGTGCATGCGTGCGTGCGTGGGTGCGTGCGCGTGTGTGTTTGTGTGTGCGTGAGAGAGAGAGAGAGAGAGAGAGAGAGAGAGAGAGAGAGAGAGAGAGAGAGAGAGAGAGAGAGAGAGAGAGAGAGAGAGAGAGAGAGAGAGAGAGAGAGAGAGAGAGAGAGAGAGAGAGAGAGGGGGGGGGGAGGGGGGGGGGCATATCTACTCTAATCAACCCTGTATCGTCCCAAGTCCCCTCTTTTCAAGCCCCAGTCAACCCCTCCCTCCCCAAACTCCTACTGTCCCTCTAGACATCTTTCTTTGCGCGAACAGACTTCCACATGATAGAACCAGGGAGTTGAAATTTCATGTGACGGTACAAAAGTGGCATTCAGTGGTTGCGTACAAAGATTTCATTTGCAACAGTTGCTTAATAGTACGATCCATCCACCGATTGTCTTGTGACAGCCGCTGTTTATGAAACGAACAAGCAAACACTCGTATGTATTAAAAGAGGTAAAACCTTGTACACGACTTGATTTAATGAATTAATGTCTCATTCACACCTGAGCCCTTGCGGCAAAGCCGCCCTTCTCCACTCCGCCGCCCCCGGCCTTGGCTTCAGCGGCCTGGATCCGGGCCGCGGCGTCCCCTGTCATCGGGGTTTTTGTATTATTTCCTGCAGGAAACAGTCAAACATTAATTTTAGCGTCACTAAGAGCAGGAATCATTAACCAAGAGTTTTGAAGTCACGAGGGCCGCGGGTAGAAATTCGGAACTTTCGCAGAACGTGGCGTGTCCGTTCGTGTCCGAAGGGACATCATTTCCGGCATTAAATACCACAAACTTGAATAAAATAACTGTCAAGCTATAAATGTGCATCAGAACCCCCAACAGATGACTCGGTAAGCCGCTGCATTTGCACTTAAGCCGTGGTCAAGGTCGTGCGCAAGCAAGGGGGCCAGGCTGCGCTACAATTATAAAAAAAGAGTCTGGGTACACTATTACCTGACATGGTTTAAAATCCAACTGTCTGGACACAAGGTGGCTTCTTAAGTCGTGTTATCTGTTTCGGATTGAAGTAGTTACTGGTGGACTATGATCTCTCTGAAATTTCGAGTCTGAGTCCTTAAATAAGTCGGATCACGCAGATCTCTTCGGATCGCATGTGCTGTAAGTCGTCGTACCGGCATGCAAGTAACCGTGACTTTCACGGTGCGGCGACTTTCAAGGTGCCGTGACATTCACGGTGCCGTGAGTCACGGCTCGTGACTTTCCCGATGCTTGCACGGTCCTATGACTTCAGAGCGAAACATAGGCCCCCCCCCCCTTGGGATGGCCCTATGTTTTCTCCTTCAAATCAGAAATAAATTTTCCACCCACGAGGCCTAGGCCTAGGCAGACCCCGGCTCCGGGTCAACCCCGTACATATCCAACCATCTGTGGCTGCACCGCCCAGATTCCCAGGTTACAGATAAATACTTGTAAATGGCACCAGTACTAGTAACACCGGTAGTTTACCGTACGTCCTGGTACCAGTACTAGTAATACTGTACATGATATCCTGGTATCGATACTAGTACTAAAAATGATACTTTACGTACATGGATACTAGAACTACTGTACTGATACAGACTGCAGTTGGCCGGTAGTATACTAGTATCAAACGAGGAATGGTCGTGTGTACATGGCTTCATTGGGCTTCATAGGATCCCGACTTTGGTCTAGAGATTCAAGTTAGATATTCAGGGCTTCAACATCTTCCAAAGCCGCCATCATGGTCGCTCGTCCTAGTAAGCTTAAGCTTGAGCTTAGGTTAAAGGCAAGACTCTTACACTCAACGTTCTTGGGTGCTGACACGTGTCTCTTAACCACTTTTCGTTTGCAAAGTCAGAATTTTCCTCCAGTTTCATCTTGATTCCAACGATGTGACATGATCATGGCCTGCCCATGCCCTTGATGCCAGCGTTGGACTCCCGGAATCGAGCAATGCTTTTAAACAGACACATTTGTCAGTTATAAAAAGCTGCGGGCTGAGTGCTACTATTGTGATGCATTTACCCCTGCCCCCCTTGGAAGTTTCCCTTGCTCTCTAGCTCCTCAAGGTCTCTCATGCAGTACGTTTGGATGCCGGTTTGAGTGCGTGGAGTCCTTCATTTCTATGGTTTTCCAGATTACTATAGACTCACTCCAGGTGGGATGACTTGGCCACATGTGTACAGCCACACCCTAAAGCTTGGCACCCTTAAAACTGAGCTTCTTAATATTGTTGACGTCTACGCCGCCTCAGTCTTCTTGGAGTTCTAATCATGACCAGGCTAATTAGTGTGTATCCGCATGTGAACGCGTATGATCATCTCACCTTCCCCTCTGGAGGGCTGGAGAGATGTAATTTTGTGCGACGGGGAACCGATTGGAAAGCTTTGCTTGTTGATTGGACTCCGAGGCTGAATGGTGAGGACACGTCGACATCAGCCTCGAAACCAGCCCCAGCATTTCCAACTTGCTTGCAGGTATTGCTATCCATGCAAGCTTTCAAGCCGTGTGTTTTGACGCTGCTACCTGGATTGCTGCCTGAGCATCGGTGCTATATTTCTTTATCAAAACCACTTCTGTTCAAACGGTGACTACACTGCAGCTGCTGGAACGTTCCTGGTTAACCTGGCTACCTAGTGTAGATTTACATGTATGAAAATCAATATGAAATTATATAGGCACAAGCCATGTGCATGTGATCACATGCATATGCCGAGGCATTGTAGTTTCAGCATAATACTATGCTGAATATAATCATTGATGTCCTGTCCACAGCCTCTGATATGGTATTTACCACATGGTATGCGCATCATGATATCGATATGCTGAGATCAGCATACCATGATATCGATATGCTGATATGCCCTCGAGGGCAGGAAATCATGCTGAATCTACGAGGAAAACTTAGCTTTAACAGCAGCACATCACAGCATGCAAACCAGGATTATAACTAACTAGGGTGAGTGTTAGGCCTAGTACTCACGTGACGTGAGTCACGTCCATGATATCATGATCGATCCAGTACTGTTGCAACATCTACATTGTATTGCCACAGCATTGACACTTCTGCTGTCAGCAATTGATCAATTGCTCATGAGCAAGCAGCTGTGAAGATATGACCAGTCTCTTGCCGTGATTTTCTGAACGAAATCGCGCAACACTTAGGAATTCTAACCAAGATGCATCCATATGGGTCTCATATATCCGCAATTAATGGCACTTCAATTATATCAGCACTGTATTCTATGTTGCCCAAATACGCCAAACGTTTAATTATTATTGTCTATCCACAAGATGACATCATAATCACAGACACCATAGACGTCATGAAGCTTATTTGTATATTTTTTTCCAAAAGGGCCCCGAAAGAAGTGGTTCAATTACTCATGATTTATACGTGTTAAACAAATGCCTTCTTTCTCAGCACCATGATCTTTTCTGAGTAACTTTCAACTTCGCATGGCAGGCCTCGGGGTACCTGGTCCGAGTCGGGGTCACTCCAACCCACGTGTGCACAGTTCCTATCAAGGGACGTATCTTCTGCACTTTTAAGATCCATAAATGTAGCCACATCCATAAATGTAGCCACATGGATTGATCAGGGAATTTTCAATCTTAAAAGACCCCATGCTTCGATATCCGTCGACGTGCAACATGGCCGCATCAACATGCCTACATGCCAAGAGCTACATCCAACATTCCACACAGTCTTTTAAGGAAACTGTTGATCAACATGAACTATGATCCTACTTCAGCAGGAACTATGATCCTAGTTCAACAGGAACTACATGCAACCTGGTGGCCACATATGTATGGTACATGTACAGTGACCCGACTCCAGCAGTAGTACTCCAGCAGTAGTAAACTAGTGAATTTGGGTTGCAAATTAGAGATAAAGGATCCTAGGATCAGCAGGCCTCCTGATCCGGATCAAATATGCGTAACGCCAGACCGTCCGTGATCCAACGCGTTGGATCCCTACCTTTATTGTGACAACTATAAACAAATCTCAACAAGTCGACTTACTGGAGTCTCAGAATATAACGCTGCGTCGGTGTATTAATAAACCCACGCAGCGTATCCATCAAGTCGACTCTTACCTCTCATCCATGGTTGATTTTAAAATCAATCAAAATTCCTTCTATGGAGTGGCAAGCAACTGCAAGGATCTGCACATGCAGCTCCTAAACTTTTATCCATAGTCACTAGTAAACCATGTACAACATGACCTGACAGACACAAGTGCCTAGTCGTCATGACAACTCTTCAGGTGAGCTACATGTCTAAACCCGTTTATAAGTTTAGCACTTCTTGCACGGTATAACCACATGAAGGGCCCCGCTGTAGCCTTGGAGCAACAGGCACTAGTCCACCTACATACCAAATTGTAAACGTTGACGTTAACGTCAACAATGTTCTGGGTTGTCGATACTGATGTTTCAAAGCTCATCCAGCTCTCCAGAGTTCTCGAGAGTAGTATACGTATACATGAATATTTGGGAATGTGCAGTCAATGCACAATGCCAAGACCTCGAAACACACATTAATTGAATTTCAGCGGCTTTTGCATGGAATGGGAGATCGTATCTAAGACAGAGCGATATAACTACGTAGCATACTGTAGTGCATACAGCTAGATCCATACATACTACAGTCTATAGATCTATAGACTATGGTAGCTATGTAGCTCTAGTAGCTGAGATCACAAGACATACATTTAATCTCCCTAACAAGTGGTTGATTCAGCTTCACGTAGCTTCTGATTGTGTGGAATTCGAATTGGAGTACAAGGCCCAGTCCATGTCCTTTCAGGGCAAGTTCTGGTAAATCACGCGATGCCCTTCTACTTTGCTTTGTTGCCAATCAATTCAAAATTTCTGTCCAAATATCCATGGGGTGATCCAATTAGAAAGCTTTATAAAGCTGGCCCTCCCTTTTGCAAAAGGTAGGGCCAGCTTTATAAAGCTTTCTCAAGCTGGCCCTCCCTTTTGCAAAAGGGAGGGCCAGCTGTATAAAGCTTTCTAAAGCTTAAGCTGACCAGTCCCATATGGTGCCACTCCGTGGCCACGGAGTGGCAATTGTATCAACAGACTGTGTATATGCATATGTGTGTATGCATGCAGTGCAAACAAACATCCGTGAATGCGTTTATATCTGAAGCCACCGGACTTGCTGGCGTATACGGACTTAAGGGCATGCTTTAGAAGCGCGCAAGGCAAGCCTGCATCGGCTACTAACCAAGAAGAAATTCATTCGTGGATCACGTGATGCCCAAATCAACCGGGGCTTTTCGCGTCACGTGATCAAGCCTAAGCGAACGTACATGACAATAGCATGGCTACGCCACCATAATCAAAGGTTGGCAGTACCCAATATATTGCTACAGCTAAACAACTGCAGCTGTACGTCAAAAGCGCACCTGCAACGTTAACGTTGTTAACTGTGCAGCAAATGTGGCCCTTTTAATGGAGATACAGCTACCGAGTTACCATGTACGATCCTAAAGAAGTCAATAAAGGATATTGTTTCCGGAACTGATTACGTTCGTAGAAAAATGATAATCTATTTCGTCAATGTCACGCGCTCTATCCTATACCCATGTATGCTCCAACACCCAAGACATCATGATCATCATGAGGATAATCATATTGAAGTCGGGAGTGTCAGATAATTATCACATCGCAACTAGCAAAAGTCTCGCAGGACCATATATGTAACGTAATGTTGTCAGTACGCTCGACCACTTGCGGTAGATCACGTACCCTATGTACTGCTTGTACAAGGAGTTCATCGGATCCCTAGGAGAGGCACATGTGCATGACCATCACCATCAATAGTGTGCATGATGTTAGAATTGAAACTATGTAATATGTCAGTATCAGTGGACCATTTCGGTACAAAGCCCCTACGAGCCCAATGGGAGAATCACTTGTTGGTTAAAGGTGATAAGAGAGTCTGCAGGGTAAATTGTAGGAAGGTACAGCCAGTTCTTGCTGTCGTCCATCGAATTTTCTGTCATTCTCCTGCTCCAGGAACAACTGCACCCGACAAGCATCGAGTTTAGAGATGGCGTTGTAAGGTCCGATCGCAGCGGTATACCGGTATACCAGTAGCGGCATACCGGTACACACACTGCTCCATATATCGTATCTTTCTCTTGCTCCGCATAAAGAGAGACAGATGCATCCGCTTGCGCATGAAAAGCCTATCCCCAGACCATTAATCAAGAGATCTCCTTCCCTTGGCCTCTTGTTACTTCCCCCTCTCTACTGTTCTCCCTCGAGGGTGGGAGGGAGAGAGAGAAGAGACTCAATTTACTGTGTCCTCTCTCCCTACCAACCTCCCGTTGTCCCCACCCCGAATCCCCACCATTTGCACCCACTTATTATCTATAGAGCTAGATACCTGAGCCTGCACAGAACATATGTGGAAGTACGTTTTTGTGTGTGTGAGAGTGAGTGAGTGAGTGGGTGAGTGTGCGTGTATGTGCGCGCGCGCACGCGCGCTTGTGTGTGTGTGTGTGTGTGTGTGTGTGTGTGTGTGTGTGTGTGTGTGTGTGTGTGTGTGTGTGTGTGTGTGTGTGTGTGTGTGTGTGTCTGTATGTGTGCAAGCGCGCCAAAATGTACGCACACACAGAATGTGTCTCTCTGCGTGTGCATGTGAGTGTGTGCGCACACGCATTCACATGTGCGTGTGTGTGTGTGTGTGTGTGTGTGTGTGTGTGTCTGTGTGTGTGTGTGTGTGTGTGTGTGTGTGTGTGTGTGTGTGGGCGTGTGAGTGTGCGCGCCTGCCTGTGCGTGTGGGTGTGTGTGTGTGTGTGTGTGTGCACGCGCGCGCGCGCGCGTGCGTGTGTACGTCCGCGCACGCACCGCTTGGAGACGTCATACATAAAATTGAGAACTGTCATATATGTATATAAAATAGCTGAGCTTCATGGAGAGCATATTTTTCACCCACCTCGTCGAAATTAGAGCCAAAAAGACTGTGAGATGGTTGATGGCATACTCGCGACCAACACACGAATGGGGTCCACATCCAAAGGTCAGGAAGTTGCGGTGGAAGGTCTTGTCCTCTTGCCTTTGTGGGCTAAATCGATCGGGGTCAAAAACATCCGCATCCTGAAAACCCTGCGCTCAACCCATTTTTTGCTAGACCGGCTATTACTTATTCAAAGTTGTTAACCCCTAATTTCCTTTAAAGGACCAACGCTAAACCCACTTTCCCTTAAAACCCAAAGCTATGCTCAAACTTTGGGAGCAATATGCAATGCAAGGATAACTGGTGCCATGCCCATGCCTGACAATTAACAGGAACCCTTCATGAGAGCTCTCTACAAATGAGCTACTGTACAGTTACAGGTAGTGCTAGCTGGTTCGATGTCTAATCAGTAACGACTGAAAACATTGTAACGCCTCTCCAGGACATCAGGAACATGTCAGAAAGACGAATATGTATATATGTATATATGTGCCCTTTACCTCCCTACCTGCCACACGTCCTCGTTCTCCTTCCCCACTGGACATGCAGAACAACATGTTACCCCGCACGTCACCCAAAATCAACAAACCGGACCCCCACTTACAACACCCCCCCACCACACGCACATCCCTACCCACCCACCCACACACAGACACGCATGGGCACGCGCACGCACACACACGCACACGCGCACACGCGCGCGCGCACACACACAAACACGCGCTTGCACACACACACAACACACACACACACACACACACACACACGCACACACACACACACACACACAACACACGCACACACACACACACACACACACACACACACACACACACACACACAGACAAACACGCACGAGAACGCCTGCTCACCCACCCACCCGACACAAAGCAGACACATACATTTCAAGCGCGCGACCTTGCGCGCTCCCAGATTGGGTGCACACACACACATACACACACACACACACACACACACACACACACACACACCACACACACACACACACACACACACACACACACACACGCATACGTGCGCGCCTGCTCAACCCCCCGCCCGACACAAAGCAGACGCACGTATGTCAAGCGCATGACGTCGCGCGCACGCGGGCACGCGGGCGCGGGCGCGGGCACGCGGGCGCGCGGACTCGCGGGCACACACACACACACACACACACACACACACACACACACACACACACACACACACACACACACACACACACACATACACATATGTGCGCGCCTGCTCCACCCCCCGTCCGACACAGAGCAGACGCACGCATGTCAAGCGCGCAACGTCGTGCGCTCGCGGGCGCTGCTCGCAAACACGCACATACTGAGACCCACTTGAACCGCATGCATGTAAGGCTACTGATGTGAACAAGAGTTGAAGATCTTAAAATGTGAGTTGATGGGGCCTGTAAACTGCACACTCGAAAGCTTCAAACGGGTCAACTGCAGACCTGCATGGTGGCCGCCACAATGGATGGCATGATGAGAGAACCCTTCGGCGCCACAACTCCCTGCCCCAGTTCGAAGTCCGCTTGAGCCACCTGCCCCACAGAAACCACGTGTGATAAGAAGAGCTCCCATCTAACTTTGAGGGGAATTGACAACTTGCCAAGGACCGTTATTTAGGTTGAAGCTTGTGGCTAGACATTGGATACTAAAGACAAAAGGATTTGGCGTAGATTCCAGAACGGAGGATTGCTCAACACCCTGTGAGACGGCTCATGATCGTGAGCAGATCCTAGAAACGGCTGGTCAGAAGAAACGGCGGATCAAAAGATCATATCTCTTTCAGAATGTGTACAGTGAACCTATATCGTGATGGCTATACCTGTGGCACCATCGGGGCCGGAGGGCGGTAGCGGAGGACCTCCTTAACCACCTGACGAGTATATGTCATTTCACTTAGCAAGCTGCCCGTTATGGTGACTGCCAAATTAGGCCGCAGCTTCAGCTGCTCCTCCCGCACCTGCGTTAATCCCGACGGATTCAGTATGCGTGTAACGGTGCATGCATGCGTGCATGTTCGTGTGTGCGGATGCGTGCACTGTCTAGATTCCACTAAGAGCAGAAGTGGTATCTAGGTTTGCGAGGGCATTACAGTCGCACAGCATACAATCATTCCTACCTCTCCCAAACCATTATATCATGATTTGGGATAACTCCGTCCAGAATCACTGCATGGAACTCTGGAGGGTAAGCATTCCTTCCTTCACAGTAGGATTGGAGCCGGACCTTGAGCAGTATGGCAGGGCGAGACGCCAACAGTGCCAGCAGCCAGACGATGGAGGCAGTGGAGGCGTCCTGGCTGGCAAACAGGAAGTCCATGATGGTGTCCGCCATTGCCTCGTCAGAGGTGTGGCTTGGGGCGGCTCGCCCCTCCCCCTTAGCCTCGGCATTCTCTTCTAGGCAGCGTAACGCCCAGAAGTCCATCAGGCACTGCGCTTCATTGCCTCGCTGCAATCCCCCAAGCCGGACCGTAGTGACTAAACCTACGGAAACAGTGAATGACAGTTTCCATTGTATACACGAGTCCAATGGAACGACAGAGTCAGCAATTCCAGGGTACAGAACTGAGAATTTGTGTTGTGTTATGGCTGTATGTCATTCTTTTGGATTAGGGGGCTCGTTATGGGTTTACCAACGGTACTGCAGTACTCCAGTCCATCTCTGCTACTCCCCCCCCAACACACACACACACACACACACACACACACACACACACACACACACACACGCGCGCGCGCGCGCGCGCGCGCGAAAGAGAGAGAGAGAGAGAGAGAGAGAGAGAGAGAGAGAGAGAGAGAGAGAGAGAGAGAGAGAGAGAGAGAGAGAGAGAGATAGAGAGAGAGAGAGAGAAACACACACACACACAGAGAGAGAGAGAGAGAGAGAGAGAGAGAGAGAGAGAGAGAGAGAGAGAGAGAGAGAGAGAGAGAGAGAGAGAGAGAGAGAGAGAGAGAGAGAGAGAGAGAGAGAGAGAGAGAGAGAGAGAGAAATGGGGGGAGGGAGGGAGGGAGGGAGGGAGAGGGGGGGGGGCTGGTGATCAATTTGAAGAGGTTTGAAGCCAAAGTAAAGGAACGTGTAGAGCAACCTGCATGGCCGCTTTGCTAGACGCCGCTGCCCTTGTGAGCACCTTTAGAATGGCCAGGCGGCCTTGCTTTGCTTTCCAGACCGGTGTCCCCGGTAGACATACCGGGAATGCAAGAAAGCCCTGCACCCATTACCCCGTCACCCCTTGACCGATCCGAAAACATTGCATCTGATGATAACCGGTTGGTCCCCGGAGTACTTCGTCACATTGCTGTAATGCATCGCTCCATAATCCCGCCACCCTTCTAGACTAAGAATTGAAGGAGATCCTAATCGCAAACAATCCATGCTAGGCTCAGTCCTGCCATACGTTTATATAAACGTATGGCATCCATATACGTATCCTACAGAGAGACAGGGGGGGGGGGGTGAGGGGATGGGTAGATAGAGTTACACAGAAATACAAGGAAGTAGCTAGAGAAAATGTAGTTGTCAATTCACGCGCTGAGTTTATCTAAATGCGTTGCTGTACCTCTCAGTCTTCAAAGAATCATCTCATCTCATTCGTTAATAAGGAGAGTACCTTGGTCATGTCCATAAAATCGGAAGAAAACTTGGTGCGGTCCTTCACATTGCCCAGGTAAAGCCCCGCAAAAACCTCTTGAGACGTTGCAGCATTCATATCCCTGTCCATTTCAGCAACCTCTGAAACTTTCCCATACATTTACACACATGTTCACACACGCACGTCCACAGCCACACACCTACCCACCACCCGTAAGTCGCTATACATGGGTTCACCTGGGCGGCAACTCGTCCATGGGTCAGCCACAGGTGGGGACAATTCAAATAATATGGCAGCACGAGATTTTATTGTTAATATTACAAATTTGTGATGTTAATAATAAAATCTCGTGCTGCTTATTTATATTGCCAGTATTGGGGTCCCCTCGGCTTTACTCTTCGCCCCATGAGGGAGGGAATGAGGCAGTAAGTTCTCATAACTCATCTCAGAAGGACCAACTCAATAAGAATCTCAGCAGGACCTGCTAAAGCTAGGTTCTTGCCCTGTGCAGACACTCGGCCACTGTGCGACATTTGTGGGCCTTGCTCACGCAGGCGGAAAGGTGTAATGAGGAAAACAGCACCGCGTAGCAGCAGCCCGGCTATCATGATAAGCTGGTAACCATTGTGTACAGACCATTTACGTAGATGGTCTCAAGAATCGATGGGCTTCCACGCGGATCCGGAGATGTGTAGAACACGAAGAGGATAATGCAGAAGCGCAGCGTAGTAGTAGTAGGAGTCGCAGCAGTAACAGTAGCACCAGCAGTAGCAGTAGTAGTAGTAGGAGTAGGCGTAGGAGTAGGAGTAGTAGTAGTAGTAGTAGTAGTAGTAGTAGTAGTAGTAGTAGTAGTAGTAGTAGTAGTAGTAGTAGTAGTAGTAGTAGTAGTAGTAGCAGCAGCAGCAGCAGCAGCAGCAGCAGTAGCAGCAGCAGCAGTAGCAGTAGCAGTAGCAGTAGCAGTAGCAGTAGCAGCAGCAGCGGGAGCAGAGCAGCAGCAGCAGCAGCAGCAATAGCAGCAGTAGTAGTAGTAGCTGCAGCAGCAGCAGCAGCGGTGGTGGGGGTGGTGGTAGTAGTAGTGGTAGTAGTAGGAGTACTAGTAGGAGTAGTAGTAGTAGTAGTAGTAGTAGTAGTAGTAGTAGTAGTAGTAGTAGTAGTAGTAGTAGTAGTAGTAGTAGTATTAGGAGTAGTAGTAGTGGTAGTAGCAGTAGTAGTAGTAGTGTTAACAATAGCAGTAGCAGTAGTAGGAGCAAGAGCACTTCAAAAGACAACACATGTTGTGTTTCCCCCATTGCACCTGCAAGAACAGTAGGAACTTGGGCCTTGTCCTCTCCTTACCTAGATCAGCAACCCCCCTATCTCGTGGGAGGTAACCCCCCTATCTCCAACCCCCCCCCCCCGATTTTAAAATTTGCGCATGCGGAAGCCAAAAAAGACGTGAATGATGATGAGATCAAGGAGGAGGAGGAGGAAGAGGAACAGGTGGAGGAAGAGAAGATGGCAAAGAGGTTATTTGTTCAGGCATTAATGTGCTCGTTTGGCACAGGACGATGTGACACATCCTAGGTGGGGATTGATCCGCTTTGAAGCAGAGGTGTGACCGCAGGAGATTGGGACTTACCGAACTAGGGGACGGACCTCTACTTCCCGACCAGCGTGCTGGTACAGCCATGAGGCAATGTGCTCGCGGATAATGCCATCTTGAAGCTCCACGTACGTTCCCAGTGCCTTCCTTGTGAAGAGCGCCAGAAACGATCTGCAACCCCATCATAATGTCTTCTCGCTTTCTGCGCATCATGTCTCGAATCATGTCCAAGACTAACATTGAAACGATGTGGCGTAGAGGTGGAGCCCTGAGGTGAAGGTGTTTTTTCATCAAGTATGTATCAAAGATTATTTGAACTTCCAGGCCCCCTTTCCATGTTGACTGGGTGCGTGCAGCTTACTTCTGGTGTTCGTCTTGACAATTACAAGGAGACTCAAACATAACTGACATTTTCACCCACCCACCCACCCTGCATCCATATATCTATTGATCCATCCATCCCTCCCTCTCTCCTACCCAAGCTCCCAAACACCAGCCCAACCACTCTCCATTGGGGAACCCTCTAGTCCCCCTCCCCCCACCTCTGTAATGTGTGCCTATGTCCGCGCTGTGTGTGTGTGTGTGTGTGTGTGTGTGTGTGTGTGTGTGTGTGTGTGTGTGTGTGTGTGTGTGTGTGTCGCGCGCGAAGCAAGCGCTCACATCATCACAGGCGTGCAAGAAATCTTTTTGTCTGTGGCTACCAATTTGTGCAGCAGTGCGATCGTGAGAGTGTAGTACAGAGAACCGCTGGGGAGTGCACGAAGGTATTGAGAGTTCAGAATTCTGACATTGGTCCCACCAGAGAGATTGGGGGTGCAAGCAACCGAACAAGGGGTCGAGAATAGTACATAGCAGCGCAGAGACATCAAAAGAGGGAACTGGACACAAACATTGTAGAAATTTGGGGTTTTCAACGCATTGAAAACTCGATGTCTCCCCTTTACTATGCATATGGCCTCCGTCTACTCCATGCCCTTGATGTCTCCGTGCCATTCTGATGTACATGTAGATATACGAGGTCTTTTCGGTTGTTTCAGAGGAGGAGAGAAATCAGATCAAAATTATGAAAATGGGGAAAGCTGAAGAGTGACCGATGTGGGAAAGATGTGGAGGGAAGAAGTTTTCACTTTTCCGATGTGGGAAAATGTGGTAAATGTACTTGCGAATGGCCTTGTGGGAAGGACCATGCATGAAAGCCAGATTGCGCTCTCCCAGAATGTCCTTTCCGGCTGGATGTACAGCCATCAGTAGTTGGGAGGGCTCATTGACGCTGAGAGCCCTCCGGCTCATGTCCACGTCAGTTGTGAATATCATGAACTTGCCCAGCAACCAGTTACACGATGCACCTGGGAACGAGTACCTGCATGAACAAAACACCTCGATTCCAATCTCAGCAAACGAAATTTGTGGTTGTGATGTACCACGCCAAAGCGTTGTGCTGATGCTATCTCTTGACGGATCAGATGATGAAGGTAAGGTGCGTGATTTTCCCTCTCTCTGCTCCTGGGACTCCCGGGTCCCAATCAACAAACACACACACACACACACACACACACACACACACACACACACACACACACACACACACACACACACACACACACACACACACACACACACCTCTCCCCCCTTCCCCCAAGATGCTCCTGGCCCCAAATATGGGGGTATATACCTCCCTCACATCCCTGGCCATAAGCCTCACCTCCCCCCACATCCCTCTTTGCTACCTGTCACACGCGCTTCCTCCCATTCCCCTCCCCACACTCTCTCTATCTTCCCATCCCCTTTCTCTCTATCTCCTCCCACCCCCCCTCCCTCTCTCTCCTCTCTTCTCTCTCTCTCTCTCTCTCTCTCTCTCTCTCTCTCTCTCTCCTCTCTCTCTCTCTCGCTCTCTCTCTCTCTCTCTCTCTCTCTCTCTGTGTGTGTGTGTGTGTGTGTGTGTGTCTCTCTCTCTCTCTCTCTCTCTCTCTCTCTCTCTCTCTCTCTCTCTCTCTCTCTCTCTCTCTCTCTCTCTCTCTCTCTCTCTCTCTCTCTCTCTTCTCTCTCTCTCTCTCTCTCTCTCTCTCTCTCTCTCTCTCTCTCTCTCCCTCCCCTCACCCCCTACCCCCCCCAACACACACACACACACACACACACACACACACACACACACCACACACACACACACACACACACACACACACACACACACAAACACCCCCAGCAAGCCAGCCAGCCAGGCCGGCAAGCCACCCTCACGCACACACGCGCATGCGTACATGAATGGGCTTTGGCACACAACAGGCTGGGACGAAGAAGCATCAAAACAGGGTATAGATTGGAAGGATGTATATGTGGGCTTTCCATTACCGTCGCTGAGATTCCCAGAACTTGTAAGGATTAAGTACCATGTTGACCAAGCCCCCCAGTATGGGGAACGTAAAGGTTGGTCCCTGTAAATCTTTGCAACCCCGACTTTGCCTGTCCCACACACCATTGATCTGAGAGTCTTCTAACCCTGCCTGTAGTGTTCGTACATTACTCATCTTGGGAGCCTGCAATGGAATTAAGCCCTGTGACCGACTCTTGGATTCAATGCGAGATGTTGCTTTGCGGCAGGGGGCGGGGGAGGGAGGGATGGAGGGAAGCCGTCAACGTATAATCCACTGATTCTTCATTCTTTCCTCATGGAGGGTACAGTACCAATCTGTGCTAAGTTCATCCCAGACAACTCTCTTTTGTTCTCACAGCCACTATTTCCTCAAGGAGGGCCCGATAAGCTTCTGCATTAGTTCGAACCATTCCTTAAATCTCCCTTCAGTTCTCACAGCCACAACAAGAATTTGAATCACTGCAAAGGAAGCAGTGCTTCAAGCCACCCAAGCATTGCTTTTGGGGTGTCCAAAGAAACCTTACAAAAACCCCTATCCTCACCTATATTTATGATATTTAAGATGATCCAAGACTATACATGTGACAAGGAGAGCGGCAGCCGCTGTCAAGCAGCGGCCTCGCCCCTGATCGGTCCAAGGGTTGCCGACTCTGTCCCCATATTGGTGCCAGAGCCATTCTATGCCCATTTCAAGTCCCAGAGTTTCTCCTGGATTCAAATGGTAGAAGATTCAGACATATATTGTGACTGCGTGTGCAATGTGTCTGTTTAATGGGCAGACATCCGGGATCATGAGGATGCGACGGCAGCAAGTAACTTGAATCGTAAGCATTTTGATCATGAGGGCAACAATAAAGATTATAAAGCGTTTTATAGCCATATAGATGAATTGTTCGGTTTGTTATGGGGAAATAGAAGTCACCCCTGGGCATACCAGGATGCCGTGCTTGCAGTTGGAACTTCAGCCCCTCAAGACGCAGATGACCTAGGGTAACCAGTCATGGATATATTTAATGATAAGATGCACCAATATAAGACGCCGATGTTCCTTGAGATTCTTGGACCTGGGACAGGACCGGAGTAACGGATCCTACAAACCGACTTCTTTAAGCTCGACGACCCTATGCAAAAGTTGAAGATGTGAGACTCCAGAAAGCAATGAAGGATTTGAGATGACTCAATAGCTTTCCATTGTTTATTTCGTGGTGCATATGTAGGAAACGCAGTTGTACCTGTTTTTAAAACGAGCGAGCGGACTTGTACCGTCCCAGAACTTCGCGATCACGTTGTTAGGTCGTAACGATCTCGTTTCAAAACGGGACGGCGTTTCGACCTTCCAGCCCGTACCGCAAGTTGCGGTCCGCAACCTGGATCTTTTGCCAGGGAGGCGTTGCGAACTTTAGGGTCCACTCACCTGCAAGTCAGGGGCTCTGACAATAGGTCTTGTCCAAGCGTTGCCCTTCGACTTTTGGCGTGAAACTATCAAGTCTATGCAAGCTTGGTTCAAACGAGTCAAACTGAGCAGCCTACACAGACAAGGCAGCATGTGGCCGCAAGCTCAGCATACTTGCCACGACCCCAAACGCTACACAACATGTTTGCTACGGCCCACACTCGCAGGAGCACAAGGAAAGTTACATTTCATAGTCACGCACGTGTGTGTGTGTGTGTGTGTGTGTGTGTGTGTGTGTGTGAGTGTGTGTGTGTGTGTGTGTGTGTGTGTGTGTGTGTGTGTGTGTGTGTGTGTGTGTGTGTGTGTGTGTGTGTGTCCCGAAAGGGTCCGATATGTTTCTCCCCCGCCAATGAATCTCTCCATCAAGACAGGAATGGATGATGGAATGGCCAATTTTGGCAACTTTCCATCTTACCTTGCCTCACTTCCCCATCGTTTATCGTTCCAAAAGATAACGGATAAAACGCGGGCCGGAAGTTTCGGACAAGAGACCATGGAAGGGAGCTTCTTACAATCTAGAACCGCCCCACCAACCTCCGCAGAGCACTAAGAGCTATACACTCCAGGGTTTAGCATGGCTATTCTGCTACCCAATGTCCTTCAAAAATTTGGAATGATGCATTAGGGCAACTCACAAAAAAACCGCAGGAGTAGCTACGCGGGTGTGTAAGTCTCAAACGACGCATGTTGCATAAGTTAGCTTTCGTCCCGCAGTCACTGCTACACTTGCTTCCTTGCCAGTTTGCATGCGCGGCCGGCGTGCGTGCGCGCGGGCGCGCGCGCGCGTGCAACACACACACACACACACACACACACACACACACACACTCACACACACACACACACACACACACTCACACACACACACACACACACAGACAGACAGAGAGAGAGAGAGAGAGAGAGAGAGAGAGAGAGAGAGGAGAGAGAGAGAGAGAGAGAGAGAGAGAGAGAGAGAGAGAGAGAGAGAGAGAGAGAGAGAGAGAGAGAGAGAGGAGAGAGAGAGAGAGAGAGAGAGAGAGAGAGAGAGGAGAGAGAGAGAGAGGGGGGGGGGGCATGAAACGCATATTGTGTAGAGGAGCTGACCCCAATAAACGCTACAGTACCGTTTGACCACTTCTCTCTCAAAGGAATCTCGGACTTTAAGACTCTCGTACGCGAAATCCCAAGCAATAAAGCTCTCTGAGCGTTGTGGCCACTTGGGAGCGCTTCAAACCTCCCCAACCCCTTCTTTTACAAATTACCCGTTATGGGGAGCGCAGCCCTTGCCGATTAGACACAGGTAAAAGTGGATCAATAACTCCCGGGGACGTCTTCCCGTTTGGCTTGGTATGCTGTCCGGCACTAGTAGCCTTCTTCGCCTGCAAACCCAGTCACGAGCAAGATTTTGGTTCAACACAGAATGGCACACTGCCTACCCCAGATTCCTGCAAGCTTCCCACGTGCCCACAACGTCAGCCATCCTGCTGTGCCACGCTCCTGCTGCTAGCATTTAGCAGTACACGTAGTGAACCTGCCAGGATGAGCACCATGCTTTTTAAGATCACAACTACTAGCAATAAAGCACTCACTACTAGCCATAAACATATGCTAAAAAACTACTATAATAACTAGTAGTAAAGTAGCAATGAAGTGTACTACTAGTAGTACCAATCCTACTAATACAAACTCATATAATGAAGCAGCTTCTTCTCTTGCTGTGGTCTGACACCGAGGGAGGGAGGGAGGGAGGGAGGGAGGGAGGGAGAGGAAAAGAAATAATGCATGAGGCTGTCGGTGAAGCTTGCCTGTGAGTAACAGATGACTCCAGTGACTGTGATGAGGAAGCCGGCACATCCCTGGACTGTGATGGGGTTGTGAAACAGCAGGACGGAAATGCAGGCTGCCACGACGCCCTTGGCATTGCCGAGCACCTGCAGAGTGAGGGGGCTGGTGTGCTTCGTCACCAGGAAGTTTGCCAGGTTGGCAAAAAACGCCATGAAGGAGTTCGCTGCCAACATAGGCAACATCCCTGCGCCCCAAACCAGCCCACTGCGTCTTGTACCCTCTGAGACCGCGTTGCGTAATCACACTAGCTC
>KV908470.1:0-20000 GCA_002005505.1 Botryococcus braunii | reverse complement strand
TCTCTCTTCCTCCCTCCCTCCCTCCCTCCCCCCCCCCCTCTCCCTCCCTCCCTCCCTCCCTCCCTCCCTCCCTCCCTCCCTCCCTCTCTCTCTCTCTCTCCCTCCCTCCCTCCCTCCCTCCCTCCCTCCCTCCCTCCCTCCCTCCCTCCCTCCCTCCCTCCCTCCCTCCCTCCCTCCCTCCCTCCCTCCCTCCCTCTCTCTCTCTCTCTCTCTCTCTCTCTCTCTCTCTCTCTCTCTCTCTCTCTCTCTCATATTGGACACCTTCAGGATCAAGGATGTTTTGCCTCATGGCCCCATTGCTAGGTGGAGGGTCTGGATCCCAACTTACTACCACAGCGTATTTGGAAAAGAAGTTCTTCCTCAAAACAGAAATGTTTCAAAACAAAGTTCAGGAGGTAACCACTGGCATGCCTCTCACTGGACGCTGCGATGTTAGGATTCCCATAATGAAGCTGCTCCTCGCTAAGTTAGGATTTATGAGCCGATGGAATGGGAAGTAAGGAATTGTAACAAGGGATGGTTTTAAGTCTCTTGAATCAGAAGATATCGAAGTTGAGGAACCAGGAGGACGTACTTGAACCCATAGTAGCTGAGCAGGTACTTATTCAGCAGAAGAACCCCAATATTTGCAGCATACCTGCCCCACCAAACAAGTAGAGGGGAATTTAGTGTTCGAAACACGCAAATTTCGTTTCAAAACTCCATTACAGAGCCTGTTGCTACGCTGTAAACGGCATGTAACCGCTTTGGGTAACCAACCCAGTTCGGACTAGGCGTGCTGACAACATTGGTCCACTGAAAGCCTTCAGATAGGAATGACATAAAGTTTTGGATTGGAAGACGCAGTAATCAAGACTTACGTAAGATATCGAGCCCAACCATCTTCAGAGACCCTACGTCGCGAAGGACGAGTCGAGTGGGCCTCACCATCCGATGATAAGAAGCGGTGTAAAAAAGGTTTCCAGTATGTACGACATAAGGACTGTACGATAACAGATCTAAGGCAGGCCCATGCCAGCACAGGTTACAACGTCCTTAATTCCGACTTCTGAAGGTGCTGCCGTGCCACAGCCCGAAGCATCATATTCACCCGCATGCCGACGTTATCCAATTTTTTAGAAATTCTATAATCTCTCAAACTTTTAATGTAAAACCGTGGCCTCGGTGCTTCTCTTGGGTTGTCTTCTGTGGGAGTGCCGTGAAATCCCGTACGGTACGAGGGATCTCAGATCGAAACCGATGAGGTGCGGGTGCGTCACGCAGATGTCCTTTCCGCATAAGGACTCCTGGGTCTGGAGACTCGTCAAGCCTTTGCTAACCCTGGAGACCTAGATCAAATTTGAAAGATACTCCCTGTCAAAAGCAGCACACATGTAGTTATGGTAGAGACAACAGGTACTGGTAGTAAAATAACCGCAGGATTGAGAGCATGCATGTGTAGAGAACATATATTTGTATCCCCGCAGCACACAACAAACCCTCAGGGCCTACCCGACCACAAAGAGTGGAAAAACATGCAGCTTCGTGGACTTGCTTATGAGCCTGTGCCTCTCTCTCTCTCTCTCTCTCTCTCTCTCTCTCTCTCTGTGTGTGTGTGTGTGTGTGTGTGTGTGTGTGTGTGTGTGTGTGCGTGTGTGATTGATTCCTTCCAACATCATTTCCAGCAAATATTTCACCCCGCGCTGGCGTTGGGCCGCTGGGTGTCCCTGCCCAGCCTCCTTGAACATTTTGTTAACGGCTAATGAAAACAGCTGTGATCTTCCAAACATGGGGCCGTGTTTGGGGCCTGAAGCGCCGAAAGCCATGCGCATGCGGTACCCGTGCACGCATTGCCCTGGACCTTTGGGCCCCTGCAGGTCGACTAGCAGATTATGAATGATTCAAGCCTTGCCTGTAAAGTAGGGGGTTCAGACTAGCTGACAGGTGGGCAGACTAGCTGGCAGCTGCAGCAGATTATAGCGGATTCGCCAAGCCTTGCTTATAGAATTTACACCAGGTCGTTGGCTGCAGCATACCTGGGGGGTTTGCCCACATCCTGCTTCAGAACAACATGCATGGCGTAAATTCATACATGTTATGTCTAGTTTGAACAGGTTAATCGTTCAATGTAACGCCAAATGAATCGAGCAGCCCCTCCTAGCACTTGCCCTCCAACTGACCATTTTATTCTGACCAAGTTAATTGTCGATACTAACATGATTGGGAACATTCTTGTACCACCCTGGGACAACGCATTTGCGATGATCAGATTGCAGATCATATTTGAAATTTTAAGGGTGCTACAGATTTGAAGCTTAAATAACGGGCGCAAGGCAAGCGAGTGCGAGTCCCCCTCTCACAACATCTGAAACAAATATCATTTGCCGAGCTTACAGTGATTCATCGTGTAACTAAGTTTGCTAGATTAATGATGTACTCCAGTCTTGAACAATTGCGTCCTAGGACGACCGGACCTCAGGCCTGAGGATCACGAGGTCTGAGCCCGGACTCCTGGCCATTACCAAGTCATGGGAAGGACAAACTTAAAGGGAAGCTTCGATACGCATGAGTCTAAGCGGCCGCGTATTTGCAATACTTGCTGAACGTCTTGACTCTTGGACATTAACTGGGATTGCACAGCACATGCATGGTATCTGTAATTGAATTGTATTCACTAAAATATCATTTGCTTGATGCGAAGCAATTTCTTCTATTGATTGGGCAACATTTGGCATGGGCCAAGTGGACCAGCACACACAATATGAATCATTATGGCCAAGTGTAAGAGTACACTTGGCATGCAAAGTTTGGGAAGGCATGCATTGCAACGCAATTCAAAGCACACCATGGTGGCCATCTGGACAGGAAAATGTCCACATGTTTATGCCGCCACACACAGCCTCCTCAACAGAAGCACCAAAGCAGAAAGCCAGAGCGCGAGACAGAGCTCGGTCCACCTGCCACGTGTTGGCGTCCTGAAGGAAGAAACTGGGCTTTGGAAGGAATTCTAGTCATATTCCAGAGGTAACTTGGAGTACTTGGGCCTCAATAGGTAGCAATGGACTTGGCATGTACACGAGATACATAGCTTGTGGAGATGCTAACAGGAAGCAGTCCCAAAGTTTATTTCCATGTGTGCACAGGTAAGACCCCAATCTGCTCGGGCTTCAAGAAGGGTGGTTCCAAGTGTCCAGTATCAAGACGGCCATCTACTCAGGAAGGCTTTGGGGCGTGGAATGAATTAGCATAAAGCATTTGCATATGTCTCATGTTAGACATCCGGCGACCGTTGTTATCTCAATGATCGTTTGCTTGATTGCCACTAAGCTTGAATTGCAGGTCTGTCCAACCGCACTACAAAGTTCTAACTCCAGCGTGAAGAAGTCAAAGGCTGGACATGAAATGTACCGAGATGACCGCTGAAAGGTCACGACACGCGGCAGGCTTGGTGCTTGAATACAGATAACCTGTTTGCAAAATCTCACACACTTTTGACCAACAGGCACAAGCCATTAAAGATTTGTGCCACATTGCAACGCGGAATTTGGGCAATTTGTTTATGTTCTTGATAGTGATGCCCACTGCCTTCATTGTACTCCCCTTTTAGGCTGAGTACGACACATCACAGTCTCGGCACTAACCACTTCAGCCCGAGTAGCTGATCCTAGATTTGACCCTCTTCATTCATCAATCTCAACGAAGGACGCCAGAGCCTTATGTTGATCCTGTGCTGCATACTGCAATTGAACATAAAGCATGGGCTCGACCGGTGCTGGAACAACATTAAATGCTTGACAAAAATCCTGCTGCCCAGAGTTTACGTGGGAAGACTTGCCTCAAGGTGGAAAACCGGCAGGCAGAGTGGAGACAGCCACACGAGTGTGGAACACCTTGAGAGCTGCCATACCCAACAATCACACGGAAGAAGCGGAGCAGCCACCGGTTACCACGGTTCCTGTAACAGCGCGTCTGCACTAGCGCCCGTAGATGGTCAATGGCTCTGCTCGCAGTGTTGGAATACTTGCGGGCTGCCCCCCTTGCTACCAGGAAATCCAGCCGGCCTTCATAGCCTCGAGCGCTGGTGTGAACACGTTCTTGGAGCATGTCAGAGGTTTCTTTGGAAAGGTCTACTGCAGCTGGGGCCGGAAACCGGATGCAGAAATACATAATGTCATGCGCAAGCCCGGTTGCATTTGGCTTGTTGAACTCTAGAATTTGAGTGTGAGAAGATATGTCGGATCGGGGCCAAACGGCCCCAATTCTCGTGCATCAGCTTATAGGGGAGTTGGGGAAGCGGCGATCACAGACGAAGCGCTGACGGCCCCCGGGCACACCGAAGCGAAGCCGAGCGTCGTTGCGAAGCAGTAACTGGTCCACGATTCGATCAGACAGTTTCTGAGACGCAGCACAACCTTGTTGTCGGGACCCGTGCCACTCTGCAGGTTTATGAGGCACTGCGCAACCCTGCGAAGGGCCGTAATGTCGGTCAGGGCTGCAAATTCGGGAAGGGACCAGCTGTAGGCAACTCCCTGGGGCGTGGCCCCCAGGTTCAGGGGCGACAACGTGGTGAGCTTTGCGTTATCTGACAAGCTGAGCTGCGAAAGCGTCGACACGTTCACCGCCTCCAAACAGGTCAGGGCTGAGAACGTGGAGAGGTCTTCGAAGGAGGTCCATGAGACAAAGACCACTCCACCAACGTAGGTGAGCTTGGATAGTCCCGGGAGTAGCGTCAGACCCGACCCCGTGGGAATGTTTGTGTTGGCTGCACAACCCCAGCCATTTCCAGCATCAGCAAGGGAGAACAGAGACACTGAGGAAAGGGGCACGAAGACATGGCGAGCCAAGGACAAAAGGGGTATAAAGTTGTGGCGCTTACCAGGGGGCATCACAGACAGGGAAACTTGATGGTGGTCCTTCAGCAGGCGGACCTTTGTCCAGGCAAGCACATCCTTGCATTTCAGACACTGTCACACATACACACACACACACACACACACACACACACACGCGCGCGCGCGCGCGCGCGCGCACGTCCACACATGCGCACACACACACACACACACATGCGTGCGCTCTCTGATCCGAGTTCAAGAGGCATATTGCAGCAAGAAACGCACTTAGACTTGAATCTGTTCCAACCGACAACCCTCCGTATACGATTCGCTCTAGGCTGGTTAGGAAGGTGGGCTGCAGGTCCCCAGTGTAGGCTCCATCCTTGCTGATGTACAGCCCAAACACTTGCTTGACGCCTCCAATGCCCAAAGTCTGCACAACAAATTCCTTTTCTTTTAGATTTGTGCCCCAAAGATGGCTTTTTCGGGAAGCTGTAGGCGACAAGAAGCGGGGAAAAGGGGATTTGTGACCCCCTGCCTCAGCAACCCCTGACCTCAGGATCCCCCCCCCCCCCCCCCGCGGGGGGAATACAAAGACAATCCTCCCCATCCTTTCCCTCCAAACAAAACCCGCCCACCCACCCACCCGCACCCACCGACACACACAGACACTCTCCCCACAGAGAGACAGGGGCCCCGGGGAAGGGGGGGGAGAGAAGGGGGCATCAGTGGAGGTACATAGGCTACAATGAGGCAAGTGTCACAGAGAATTACATGCAGACCATTTCAAATGGGAAATCAAAATAGGAAAAACCAGTCATTTCAACGGCAAGGAAGAGGTGGCGTACATCCAGATAGGTTTGGACAATTGTGGAGGGCCCTAATGGGTACCGGTCCCCCATGTAGATGTACAGGTAGCCCCCAAGGGCATCGCAAGTCTTGCCAAAGATTTGGCTTGTGCAGTCGTAGGTCGTGGTGTTATCATAACCATCAATGTTGAAGTAGGTTGCCTTGCAGAACACGTTTGGATTGTCAGCAGTGGCGTTGAAAACAAGGATGATACTGGAGATGTTTGTGCCGCAGGCTGCACCCCCCCCCCCCAAAAAGTCTAGATCAGAACAAATGTTTTGGTAAGCACAAGAAAAAAAAAGGGGGGTTCCTTCCTGTAGAAGAGGACTGGGAGAGCTCATGCAGGATCTGGCCAGGCCCATTACAAGCAGGGGCACATGCGCATGGCATGCAGGGACACCGTGCACATGAGGCAGGGTCACACGGGCATGACAGGCAGGGACACCACACACGTGATGCAGGGCAACACGCACATGACAGTAAGCGGTGAATGAGAATAAACAGGCAGTGGCACACCGGCCCCCATTCCCCCTGGTTATCTCCAAAGGACAAATAAAGAACGATAAAATAACAATGAAGACAGAAGTGCACCATAACCCACATACGGTTGATGCAAGGAAATCTTGGGGGGCCTGAAGGGGGGGGGGTTACTTGTGGTGATGACTGGAGCAGGTACAGGGCAGGAGCGTGGAACGACGGGCGGCGGTGGTGGCCTGCAACAAGCGCAGCACAGTCTGCCTTCAATCCCAAATCTTCGAAGAATATCTCAAGATGACTGACTCAAAGCTTCCTCTGCGGGGGCTCAAGTCTGCTTGAGGTGCCCCCTTCAGTGGGCTTCTGTGGTACCACAGAAACACAAGTACGGAAGCCCGGTTCCACCCCAGACCTTCCCCCCCCCCCAACAACACACGCATGCATGCACACACAAACACACACGCGCGCGCACATACAGGCACACACAATACAACACAATGAATAGATGGAACCCGTCCTTCATAACTACTTGCGGGATCTGAACGAGGGAATATGACATTAACGGAATGAAAGGATTGCACAGGGGCTTATATGAACAGGAGCAGAGATGGCATGGAGAGGCAGACATATTCGGAGAAGAACAATTATGTATCTTGGGAAATTGAAGGCTTAATTAAATATGAACTGGGGATATTCATTTGACTATTCTGAAGATTATGAAGTTGCAAACAAGAAACTGAGTTGACTGCCAAATAAACACAACTTAAAGAGGAAGAGAGAGGGGACTCACGATGGCGGAGGCGGTGGGGGGCTGCACCCAGACCACAAAGTCTCTTAGAGAACAATTCTACTTCCGGATTTCATCTGCCAACTTCTGAACAATAGGAAAAGGGCAAGGGGGGAGAGGGGGTCAGCAGAATGAAGCCGTCTTCAAATTATCATTCAAACTTGCCCCTTTCAAACCAAAGGCGAAGAGAAAGACATTACAATTGGTAACAGTGCTTTCGCTTGCGAAAGACAGGTGCTTGGGCTTCAAGGCTGGCCCCGCAAGAATGCCATGGGACTGACCATAAGCTCTTCCATTGGGGTTACAAATGGATGACATCTGTCATCCAAAACAAGAAAAGCGATGATGCTTTGCCTGCTTTTCTATCTGAAGCGATGGAGCTCGCGGCTCAAATCTATACAGCACAGTCTGAGAACTGTCGTCCTTGGGTATGCAGGTGCAGCACAAAGGACTGACTATTAACTTAGGCCATCCATTCTGAGGCACCATTTTCCAATGCGTGCATGTTGCTTTAGGGACGTGTTAGTCCCAGTGCGACTTTCTGGGATTCATAAGACAGACAGCATCCCATGGTCACATTGGAAACCCCTAATCTCGTGCACACAGGGGTGTCCTATTCCTCTGCTCCCGCCCCCTCTCTCCCTCCCCTCCCCCTTTTGCATGCACGCACTCTCCCCGACACATGCGCACGCACGCACGCACGCACGCACACACACACACACACACACACACACACACACACACACACCCCCACTTACCCCCGCCACACATACACACCAGTACACACTCACACACACACACACACACAAGGGAGCCCAGGTAATGATTCATACCTCGGAACAATCACTGGAGGCGGCGGACTGCATCCCGAACACAAAGTGCATTCAGGGTATCAAACGTTTAATGGGCATCAGTCTAGATATGGGGGAACAATCATGTCAGCGAAATTGTCATGGCACCATGGCCATGTTACCATGCACACGCATGCACAATGTTGCGAGAGCGGAACACCTATATTGCAGTCATGAAGACAATGTCATCAGGGCTCATTCAGCTAGAGTACCAGCATACGCATGACACCAAATCCACAGCGCCGTCACGGGGTCCCTATCTTGGCATCCACCGAGACAACAGACAGATTCTTGAAATTCAGATTCAGGGTTCCACTGCTACTTCTGAAGACCGAGAGAATTTGCAAATTTCTTCTTTGCACGCGTTAATGAGCCCTACTGATGGTGTCCGACATACACACAAGAAAATGACCCACATTTCACAGGTGCCTGTAACCTGAAAAATGAGAGGCCGATCACAGTGTGGCAGTTTGAGGGACCAATTCCATGTTGGAGTAGAGTACCAGCAAGCGGACCATCAGGCAGAGTGTGAGAAAGCATTTCCTCCATTGAAGTCACCAAGGTATCAATAACAGGAACCAATTCCGTCCTATTGGCCGAGAAAGAGCTGGCCGTCCTTTCCGTTGAGTCATCGATGTACCATGAACAGGCACTCATGCCATCCTATCGGCCTAGAGCAAGAAGCTGGCCAATACTTCAAAGGAAACGACGAGGTACATTAACAGGCAGCAATTCCATCCAATCGGCTAGAGAAATCCTAAGGTTGCAAGCATATGCAATGATACGATGGCGAATCCCACAGACTGGATTGCCAGTGCATGTGTTAATTAAAATGTGTTTCCCACGTTAATGTTGGGAGTCGCATTTTGATACACACACGGACATTGTAACAGGGGAGAGTACACATCTGGTCTGGTTTCCTGCATATGTGATCAAGCAATATGTACTGTTCTGTATGCTAATCCCACCAGCCTCGACATGTGAGCAGGCATACAATACAGCCGTGATTATGCCCACGCACGCACGCACGCACACACACACACACACACACACACACACACACACACACTATCTCACAAACACACACATACACAAACAGACCCACACAGACATGCGCACACTCGCATATACACACACGCGCACCCACAGGGAAAGAGGAGGAAAAGGAAACAAGACACAGCGTGGACAAGAGAAGATTGGCAGCAAAGAGCGAGATAGGAAGAGCCCAAAGAAACTATATTTTGCAAGCAAACTATATTGCATCCGGTAATTGAGAAGTACGGTACGGAATGGGCCATGGAGAGGTGATTGGGCTCACCTGGGGGGTGTGTTTGAACAGAACCAGCAGTATCCAAGGGGGAAGAGTGGGGTTGGCATGTTATAGCAGAAACCAGGGAGCAGGCAGCAAAAGCGGATGCCCAGATTGCCAGGAGCAATGTCAGCACCCAGGCAGAAGTACCAGCATCGTGCATTACTGGGATCCAACACAGGGCCATACTGCCCACCGCACAGCTGCAATTCCTCCCTCTCATGGCTTAGCAACGCCTCAGAGATGCAGCGAGGGTGTTGAGGCTAGTGAAGCAGAGATCAGAGGTCCTGGGTTTTAGGGAATGGAGTTTGAAAAAGATGTTAACCCTCATCTATGATGATGTGGACATTGGCAAATATCCCAGCTTATGTGTACATTGTTTATAGTGAATTGCGCTGTCTACTAAGTTGAAGCCCCAGAAGGTAGCGGGAGAAAAAAAAAGCAAAAAGAACCATCGATGGAGAAGGCAAGGAGTTCAGTACATTTACAGAACACAAGACATGACTGAATACCCAAAAAGGATCATGTGAGCTGACAAGAACGCAAAGAGGTAACATATGCGGAGCATGCCAAGCATCATTTGAAGCAAACAACATGTTGAAGCAAATGATGCTTACTCAGGCTAAGAGTAAACATACCACAGAGAAACTACTTATTGCAGCATTCTTTGTGAGAGTGTAAATGAGCATTTTATCCCAAGAACAATAACACAGTGTCCTAGTCTGTTTCTCCAAGATTTATCTGCAGAGACCTCCCATGACCCTGCCAACTTTGACCCTCCCTTTATTCAGCGTAGTGTACAACATCTTCTGTTCCCAGCTGTTCACCTGACACCTTATGCTGCTCCTTGCAATCTTTCGCTCTGCCAATATGTGCGGCAAGCCAGATGGAAGGAGGGCAGCGCACAGTGCCAGAAACAGGCAATTGGTGTAATGCTTTGATGGTTTATGCCACTTGAGCTCATGGCAAATCTTCATTTCCTCCTCTTTATTACAGTTCTTTAGCCCATGTAAGCGCATCACCATGTAACAACACATGTCATGGGCCATAGGCTGTTGGTTTGCAGTCAATGCATGATGGATGAATGGGAGAAGATGAAGGTAAGAAATGAGCAAAGAGAGAAAAGAAGAATGGGTGAGGGGGGCCTGGGTATCAGACAGAGAGTTGACGTTCTGGTTCTCAGAGGCCCTCACCTCTGCTGCTGTGGCTTCTCCCATGTTCTCCATCAGTTGTCCTACTCCTCCATCGTTTGTTGGCCCTGCATGGGAGGAAGGCGCTGCAAGAGGAGCCGCTTTGCTTGCAGCCTTTGCAGTCCCTAGTGGGAGAGTTCCAAAAATGTCCGGATAAAACCATTCTGCAGATGCCTGGGGCCCTGCCGCAGCATGCGAAGGTGCAGCTGCGGCATTTTCAGCGAAATGACGATTCTCAAGAGGCTCCTGTTTGTCCATTGCCAGCACCGGGCTGGCAGCAAACTGGCAGAGAACAATTGAAAGCATAAATGTTATTGTGACCTGCACATACACATGCCTCCATCAGACCTGAGACGAGAACACCATTGGATGGTCATCTCTGCAGCCCTATGTTGTGAGAGTTAGTGTCAGCAATTTGCAGCATGTAGGCGCCAAGTGTGTACCCTCGCCCTCTATTCCCCAGTCACAACCATTGCAGCTACATGAATTGCAGGTTGAATGGTGTAGTTCTCTGCACTCCAGATTATCAACGTTTTATGCAAATAATCTGGTAAGTTCCTTCTATTGCTTTCCTCTGTGGTCGGCCGTGTCAAGTAATGCCGCAGGCGGACAGGGTATGTTCCAATAGTAGAAGACCCGGTGGATTGCGGTTCAAAGAGAGATCTGACTGGATGCCACTGCCCCCGGGCAGGCTTGCTGAGACAGGACAACGCAGCACAATAGCAGCTGGCCTTCACATTCAATTGAGCTGTGTAATAATGCATCATTATCGTTTAAAGCATTCACTTCTAGAAGACATGCCCCCCCCCCCCCCCACCGGGGTTTCGTTATATTTCGCTTTTCCGTTCAGGGACAAGGAAGTGCAGCTTGAAGCCAAAGGCCCTCGGACCTGAGGAGATTTCATATTTGTAAAAAATACGGATGATTTCAGGCCTTTCACAATTCAACGGCTGCGCCAATCAATGGCCGCACTCCTCATTTGGAGGGCACCGTCGCAGTCAGCCACCTCGCGAGGGCTTGCTTACCGTCGGTTGCCTCTGTTCTGTCAGATTTTCCAGCATTTATTTCCCAACACATGCTAAGCGATGAGCACTCACGCAAATTGTGCAGCATTCTTTGAAGCTACATGCTGCAGTAAGCTGCGCCGTGGTGGGGAGGGAAAATTTTGAATGGCTTCCTCGTGGTCTCACGTGCAGACCGCAAGAGTGCACTTGCAAGAGAACAGCAGCCCGGGCGAGAGGCGAATTTTGTTGCCATAATTTCTTTGCCGGAAAAATTATATTTCAGAAGATATTAAAAATTAGCCACATGATACCCTTTTCGTCCCATGATATTGCTGGCTAGGCAAGGCAACAAATTTTAGCAAGTAACATATTATACAAGAACACACTGGCAAGCCTCATGTGCATCTCCAACGCTGGTGTCACCACCCCACCAAGAAGAAGCCTTCTAAGTTTGTCACGAACAGTATTATCTCTCAAATTCTGACCTGCGGAGCTTCAAGTTTGATTAAAGGATACAAGATTCCAAACGGAAGCACGGAGCACACACCGTTGTCTCCGTTCTTGTTTTTCTCCTTATAAGTTGATTAGAGGAGCATGGCAGCATGCGTGGAGACACGCAGCTTAAATTCTCCACCCTCATATATGTATACACAAGGGGTGGCAACCATTGCAAAACTTGTTTGCACACGGCTATTTCTACTAATATGAAAGTTTGTGTTTCAAAACTTGGAGCAGGGCTCTAGATTCCTTTTCCACGGTGCATTCCCCCACCATGTTCACTTGGCCTTATCCAGCTAACCATCAGAGTGTAAGGGTGCCTTGCCAAGCTTCTCTGCAGTTGAGATCTTCTTACTTCCTTCCTTTTAAAGTACCTTCACTTGCCAGAAGTCTCCAACTTGGACGGGCAGCAAATGGCGGCCAGATATGATGCCCCACGAAATCCTCATTGATTAGAGTCTGGAACATGGAAAGTTTGATGTACTTCTATCTTTTTTCTTCTTAGAAAAAGCTTGATGTACTTCTCTCTTTCTTTCTTCGGTTTGATAGAGCCTTGCAGATTGACATTTCACACGTAAAGGATCTTTTAGACCGTACAAGCGACTTGATATGGGATGACCTAGACATCTCCCCTCGCTCTTGTGCATCCCCAAGAGCCTTATTCTGTAGATGCCAAAGGTGGTTCGCACGTCCGCCTCATGTGCCACGGCGTAAGAGTGCGCTCAAACTCCACCTTCCTAATAGGACATTGCGGACTTTTATGCGATTTAGATTAGGGTGTCATGACCTTCCTATTGATAAAGGTAGGCAACAAGGCATCCCTCGAGCCTAGAGGATTTGCACGAGGTGCTCCTTAGAGCTCGTTGGTGATGAACATCATCTGTTGTTCACTTGCCCAGCTGTACAACATGTACGGCAGCAAGTTATGCATCTCTTTCAACAAAGGAGTCGATCTGTACAAACGTTTATGTGGCAAGAAGACCTTCAAGGGGTTGCCAAATTTGTGACTAGAGCACTGGAGAGCTACCTCACTCTCCCAGGTGCTGTGCGACCTTAGTTGGCTAGAAATGGGTCATTCATTGTACTGCCGTCATCTTCAGCCCTAGTGGCTGGTCTTTGGATGTAATCTTCCTTCCTTCTTCTTTCTGGGAAGAGTCTGGGTGTCACCTTGCTGGTGTGAAGTACATCTCCGATTACTAGTACAGCTGTAGCGGTGCGTCACACCGCTGCAGCACACACCGTCTGTGCTGCACGCTGCAGCTGCACGCCGCAGCTGCCGCTGCAGTGCAGCACGACCGGCGCCGGACATCATGTCCGGGACATGGGCCACATGACATGGCCCACATGACAGGGCCCATGTCACATGGCGCTATCAGTACAAGCGGGAGCAAATTCAAAGGGCCAGCTGTCGTAACCATATGGTGGTGCTCAATGTGATCAAAAGAAGATTCGTCAAGGTAAATAGGTACGAGGGCTTCATCAAGAGGCTGGGTTGGCCAAATTGCCATCCCCTGCAAGAAGGATGTGGACCATCCGGCCGCATAGGGCTGGATCGCTGAGACATTCAAGGGTGATTTGAACCCCTCCTTCCAGTCCTTCACGCCATTAAAATTTGTTAATTTTGAAGAAGTCCAATCACTTTGCTTTCTCCAAATCAAATGATATCCCTGCATCCCTTGCAAGTCTTGATGAGGTAGTATCTTTGGTTAGCCTATAGCAAACAAGGACCCTTTCCCACTGCCATTGAAGTAAATACAGCTTAATGTTTTCGCAGGATCTTGTAGACATTGTGATCATCTTTGTATTCCACCATACTGTAATCCAGTCCGCAAGGGGCCTTACACAGCCGACTCCGGTTGAGGACTTATCCCTGCCTTTGCAGAACACAACGCCTCTCACTCCCATCGTACACAAAGAATCCATCATCGAAAGCCCCTCACGAGACGCATCTGCAAAGTGAGCCCTTATCCCGTAGGCATAACGATATTGCGCTTGCATGTTACCTTGATATTTGCCAGCAGTTTGCAATTTGAATGCTGACGTCAAATGACAGTACCTTCTCTAAAAATTGACATGCTCAGCTTATACTTCCGTATTTCGCAATTGCCTGCCTAACCGCTTGCGAATAGGGTCCCACCTTAGGTTGTTAGTCCATAGGTTTGTTCTACCACAAGACGAACATTCTACCCCCACATGCTGATGAACTAGAAGACACTGTTGCACCCAGTCTATGCAAGAGCTTCTACACAGAAATGTAAAGGATACTCGACTTATTCTGTGTTGGCTGTTGGGAATTGCAGTGACTGCTTGGTTCCAATACAACCCCCCAGCAGCACATGTGAGCCTATTTTCCTTTGTACCAGATCGTATTGGCCTATATGGCTAGTACACTTCCACATTGAAAATCCCCCCACCTTAAAGAGAATGGAGAATGAGAGGCCAGATAGGCCCGTAGGCCGATATTGGGGAGGAGCCTCATGATCATGTTCTGCTGTTCTTTCTCGCAGTTTTCATATGAACTAAGTAAGAACCATAAGGCACGGGAGTCTACAACTGATCACACTCCACAGACTTCTCCAACGGTTTTGAACAATCCAAGCCATGTGTATAGATCTCCGAATTCATGTACAATAGGTCAAACCTGTTTTCAATGTACGGAGCAAGAGTAAGGTCAATTCTGTAACTCTGCATATCTGCTGGCCAAAACGGGAAATCACAAAGTTGTGCACCATTTGAATTTCCTCTGTAGGATCATCAGCAGGAGCATTTGCAAAATTTTTGAGATTACCCGTTTTCTACATCGTTGATTGCAATACATATGTTCAGGGTGTCCTAAGCACTACTAAGACAAATCAAAAGATCTCAGCTTGTCTTGTTCTATGCGGATTGTTTAAATTAAACCAAAGATAGCCACCGCATAATCGTAGAGAAAAGCCTGCATTCCGAGTTTAATTTCTGTTATACCCTTGATCTGTTTACATCTTGTGGCAGAAACAATCACCCTCCTGACACAGGTGAAAATGCACAAGTCACGCATGTGTTATGGTGCAGGGTGTGGTGTGAATGCTACATCATTGGCCACGGTAAACCTGCTGGACAATGGCAATGGCCTTGCCCTCTATAGCGCCCGATTCAGCAATGGGTAAGTGGTTCGAGCTTTGATCTATATATGTTGTGTGATAGTATTCCATTACTTGTGTAAGTTCTAATTCACCATTGTATCATCTTCAGCAGAAAACTGCGATGGGAGACCAAAAGGACGGTAAAAAGGGCACACGTGCTGTACAAGGAATGGATTCCTCGTCCATGAAAAAATAGAAAAGGATCCTTAAAAGGTTTTTTTTTTTTTTTTTTTTTTTTTTTTTTTTTTTGCTACAAGCCATGCCGAGTACGTGTGCCAGGCTCCTTTAATCAGGAGCCACATCCCACGATCATACACCTGGCAAGAACACTGTCTCCTGGGGCATATTATCACAAGCCGTGCATTTGTGCCACAGAACAATAACAAAACAGGAACAAATCTCGACCAGTATCACGGACATGCCTCATGGATGAATGCCCAGCCACGTGTTTGTATAGGGGAGCCATGTTCGGGCGCGTGCTAGACGCACCCGTGGCATAAGGGCAAAGAAAGGAGTTTGCGATTACAGAGTGGCGATAGACTGTGAAGCTTCACTCTACAACCAAGAATGAGGGTAGTCTGCATTCAGCCCTTATGGAATGCATACAGAACCCAACAGACTAGGAGAGTTGCTGGTGTCTCCCAAGTATTTGCACCCTCTAAGGGATCCCACTCCGCATCCCAAACATTACTTGTAACAGGGCCAGCATGCATTTCTGAAAACCAAATAAAGCGGTAGCTGCAAGGCTGTTGCACGGATATTACATATTCATCGAAGTGGTGTGTAATTCAAGGTATATTCGTCCAAAAGCAGTCTCTGCGATCATAGATTTTGCTAACTTTTATGTGGCTGACCATTCTCACAGCCTCTTCTTGATGGTCATCCCATTATGAGGTGCATCTGCAGCTGTGCAGTTGCGCATGTGCGCCTTGGCGCCCATACCTTGATTTCAAATGAAGTCGCTCCTCGTCTTGCAAGTGAAAGTGTATGCATGTTACTAGCACCTGTTCAACTCCATCCTGTAAAGTGCTATGTACAGTCGCTGTCACACCTTTGCTTGCACTTGATCCTTGGCGTCCAAGTGCTGATTTCTCTGGTCCCCCACCCCCCCCCCCGGGGCCAAAAAAAGAAAAAAATAGGGTTTTGACGAATAACAAGATTTCTTCTGCAAATCACAAGTTGCCTTGTTCTCCCAGCTTGTGGGTGTGCTAATGCTAAATTTGTTAAGACAGCGTGTGGTGTGCAGGACGACCGTTTCTGGATCCCCAACAAACCTTTTGTTTGGCAAACAATGCAGTCTGCTCTTTGGCAGTCTGACAATAACGATGAAGAGGACGATGCTTGCGCCGTACGTTGCAGCCAACATCAACACTTGGCTGACGCGCCTGGGCCTGGCCAATCTCCAAGTCATTTCAGGCGGGCTCACCATTTTCGTGGACCACTTGCCGTACAACATCCCCCCTCAGCAGAACCCAATCTTCCTCAGCAGCCTGCAACAGGTAAACCCAATTGCCGATCTTCTAGAGGCTGCCGGGTGGCCTTGTGCCACAGACATCTTGAACGAGGAAAGCTCCTCGTTCCGTCATGCGGATAAGTGTGGTTGGAAGATGTGATTGAAGTACGGGGAATGTGTGCAGGTACAACTCTTGACAATTGCAGAGTGTCTCAACTGTGCAGCGTCCCCAGGGATTCCCCCCCGCAATGCATCTGCCCTGGTCTTCCTTCAAGGCCTTCGCTCCCTTCAGAAGTTCTATGACATGGCTAAGGGCAGTTTCTCCAATTCGGCTCTGAGCGTGACAGGAACAGCGTTCACAAACATGGGCAGCCTGGTTGGTTTGACCTGCGCTCCGGGATCTGTGACAATAAAAAACAATCGCGAGCTCATCAGCTTAGCGGGCTTCGAGTCCCTGACCACGTTTGCCCCAGGCCCCTCTGTAGATATTTCCAGCAACGGGCTTCTGTCCTCCTCCTCTGTGTCTGCACTGCGCAACCTGGCTGGGTGCCCTCGCACATTCGATCAGCCAACTTTGTCCTCCAGCGTCCTCATCGCAACAATTGAATGCTCAGCTCGGGTATCCGGCCCCTCCAAGACACTCTCTCAGGCCCACAACAAAAAAACCCAAAACACAATGCACTCGTGGCACAGCCTCCAACTCCTTTCCTTGCCCATCAGGAAGCTTCAAGCTTGACTTAAAAACTAGCACTCATTGTAACGAATACCCAGGCTGTGTGCTTAACAACAAGCAACGATGCTGTTTCAAAAGGTGCACTGCTCAATTGGCCACTTGCTAATGCTTCAGGTTCGCTAACGCTGGACTCCGCATGCCTCACCTGTGCTAGTGAGGTTCTTGATCCATGTCAAACGCCATTTACAAAGACACCCCCACTCACGATTACTCACCTCCCCCACACCTACATGTACAACCCTCTCACGAGCTCGCGAGCACGTGCGCGCGCACACACACACACACACACACACACACACACACACACACACACACACACGCAGGCATGCACACAGCCACGCACACACACACACACACGCACACACACACACACACACACACACACACACACACACACACACACACACGCACGCACGCACTACACATGCGGACACTCTCCCTCCATTCCTCCCCCTGTACCCCTCGCCGATCCCCCCCTCTCTCCCCCCTCTCCCTCTCGCTCCCTCTCGCTCCTCCTTCCTCCCCTTCCAAATCTCCTCTAGCCCCTTCCTCTCTTCCCCCATCCCGCTTTCTCCTCCTCAGTGACTGGAAAGTCAAGAATGAAAGCATGGCGGCAAAGCAATGCCATGCAGATGCTGCAACATGGGGCTCCCATGCCTTATTGCTGTAGCCTAGGAAAAGACCTGGGGGCCCAAGAATTTTTCTGTTGAACGAAGAGTTGTGAGTTTAATCACTGGCTTTGTGCAGTGCTGGGGCCAGTACTGCAGTTATGCCAACGACCTTGGTTGCAACTACTTCAGATGCTCTGCTGGATTCAGTAGTCCCCCTCCACCACCTCCCGTCACAGCGGCCTCGTGCACTCCAAGATTACCCACACCAGGTGGTCCTTTTTTCGTGCGCAGACAGCCACCTTTGGGTGATGTTGAAATTCCCTGTGGCTGTTGCCAATTACAAACGGGACTGGGATGCTGGCAGTTAAGAGATCTGGACGCAACAAGAAACTTGTGAAACAATTTGCAATTACTGACAATTTCCCTGGGGGTTTCCCTGGAAATATATTTCAAAAATGACAGCATTGCTCATAAAAGCGAAGGCACTGAGCACAACTCACCGTCCTGCCTCCCGGGGGCCGAGGATTGAAAAGTGTTTTTCGGGTTTTCAGAATCCTGATGTTTGGACCGTTTTTCTACATCTGATCACGTAAACCCTCAATTCAACCCCTATCTCATGTAGAAATCAGGGGAAGATGTTCCGCCTGAGGACTTTCATGAGTGGTGGGGTAATTTTCTGGGTTTGAAAGGGCCAGGAGCAGGCTTCAGTACTTAGAACTACATGCCAAGTGCTCCCTGGGCTTGCAGATCCCCATCCAAAACTCGTTCGCGCGGCTGCTCAAACGGTGTTTCCCGTTGGTGCATTGCAGCATGTGGGGCTTTGGGGGATTTCGTCAGTGTGAGAGATACCGGCGACGGTCTCTGTACTGCTTTTGGCTACATCAACAGCAAACCCTTCATAAACAACTGTAGTGCTCCCTTGTTTGGGGTTGTCTGCGACAAGCTGCTGCCACAGATGGTCCTGACCTACATGAAGCCTACCACGGGAGCCTACAGGCCCCAGATGGCGCGCTGGCTGAGTCAGCTGGGGCTGGGCTCCCTCACGGTCATGGCCCGCCCCCTGACCATCACCGTGGACCACACCCCAAACCCCATCACCACCCCGCTCAACCCTTTCTTCCTCGGATCCCTGCTTCAGGTGCAGCACCCAGTGCTTCGCCCTGTGGGTACATAGCGTTGTGTGTGTGTGTGTGTGTGTGTGTGTGTGTGTGTGTGTGTGTGTGTGTGTGTGTGTGTGTGTGTGTGTGTGTGTGTGTGCGCGCGCGCCGGTTGGAGTCTTGTTTAGATTAGCCTGTTTTTAATTACATTTATGACCTTTGGAGGGAAATGCACCCGCAGAAGCTTTGTCAAGGATCGTGACCTGGGATGTGGAGGGAGATTTAGTCTTTGCTAGTCATGGGATTTGATGATAACTGGTGGTTCAGGTCGGCGCGCTTGTGGTGTACGAGTGTGCGAACTGTACCAACAGCGTGAGCATCGGTCCGGCAACCCCAGCCCTCCAATCTCTGCCAGGGCTGGTCAACATTGACAGGTTCCGAGACTTCACACAGAGCCCCTCCACGCTGGGCTCTCTCATCCTCAGGAACACGGCATTCCAAAACATGTTGTCCTTCTCTGGCATCCGTTGCACTCCTGGGCTGTATAGCATCCTCGGCAACCGCGCACTGACATCTTTGACAGGGTTCGAAGGCATTGGATATTCCTACTTCCGCCCCGGACCATTTGCTACTGTTGTCGACAACAACGACTTCCTGAATGTCGATGCGTGGAAGACGATGGCGGGATGTGGCTCGAGCTCTCCCATAATCAACAATGGCGTCACAATCCGCAAAGCGTCTTTCAATGGGCTCTGCACGATCCAGGTCACCTTTTGTCCCGGCTTTTTCATCCTTGTGTGCGTGTGCTCACGTGCGTTTTGTGCATGCATGCAAAATCACGCGCGCAGGTCTGTCTGTGTGTGTGTGTGTGTGTGTGTGTGTGTGTGTGTGTGTGTGTGTGTGTGTGTGTGTGTGCGCGTGTGTTTGTGTGTATGTGTGTGTGTGTGTGAGTGTGTGTGAGTGTGTGTGTGTGTGTGTGTGCATGTGTGCGTGTGTGTGCACGCACACGCGCGCGTGCACGTGGGCGTGTGCGTGCGTGCATGTGTGTGTGCCTCGCCGCGCGTGCACATGTGTACGGTTCCGATCGAGCGGGTACAAGGACACAAAATTGGCTCTCCACAACGAGTAGCTGGCACTTGTTTTCGGCACTTCAAACACGGATTGCTGTCATAAATATATGTTTCCTACACTCTATTGTCACTCTTTCTTCC
>KV908469.1:358391-401127 GCA_002005505.1 Botryococcus braunii | reverse complement strand
AGATAGTTTCACTGTACAAACATCACAAAGAGACCTTGCTGAGTTACTGATGAACTATTATTGTATTCTAGTGACGTAAAGTAGACATCGCAAGGCCTCTTTGGTGCTGAACTCTGCTATCAGGCAAGGCGTAGTGTTACGTGGTCTTTAGCAAGAGTGAGAGCAGTTAAGATCATTTGTAAGACTTGTCCGAAGCATGTTGGTATCCTTGACCAACCTCTACTGTTGGAGAGTGCTGTGTGCTGTTCCTGGAAACGTTGTAGCGTGGACGGTTTTTCCCACAGGCTACGAAGTGACGCTGCCGTCGTGCCATCACTGCAGGTGACGCCGCAAGCAGAAATGCTTGAGGTTATGGGCCCACGCTTTCCAAGCTGAGCTTGCAGTGACGCACGACAGATTTCCAGGGAGAAAAGGGGTTTCGGACCCCGCTTCGAGACTGCGAGCTTCACTGACGAGTGAGGTCTGGCCGTTCAAACATATCGAGCTAGTCACGTAAAATTATTCTTCTGTAGTGCTGGAGATTGTTGTACATGCAACTGGGGGAAAGCAGAAGTACTCTGGACTGATCAACTCAGTGTCAGAGCTAGGAAGAAGTGCTTCCAGGGGATCATTAAGGCTGAGTGAAGAACTGGCTGATCATGAAAACTAGAAGCAGACAATGATCATGAAACGAGAAGTAAGCGCACTGCAACGGAGTCTGGATCAGCTGGGTCTGGCTCCTCCATCAGTGCATCACCCAGCCAGCCAGCAAACTCCACTGCGCAGAGTGGAGAGATGTGCATCGCAATGACGAAAACCGGTGGCGTCGTCACCACGAATGTCAAATGTCCAGTGACTCTGGACAGAGAGGGAGTGGAATTTCCACTCTGGGATCTGGCATATGTGGCAGCCTGTGGCCTCAAAAGGTGCAAGGCAGCCATTGAAGCTCCAATGCCAGACACAGAGGAGAATGCAGCAGCGCTCCTAATGCTGATTGAGAGCGTCCCCAAGGCGTGGGGTGCCAAGCTGGCTGCAATGCAAGTGGCAGCCAATGCCTACCAGTGGGTTCGAGAGCGTTTTACTGGAGGGCAGACCAGGAGGTAACAGCACGCTGGCTGGAGCTCCTACACACCAGCATGGGAGAGACAGAAACGTTGGAGGACTACTACAACAGGAAGGTGGCACTCTTCCATGCACTCAAGCGAAATGGGCACTCCATCATGGAGAGAGAAGCCAAGCTGGCAATCATCAAGGGCCTGCCAGAGGAAGCGAAGGAGACTGGGATGTTCTCCTCATCTGCTGGGAAGGATCTGGAGGGACTGTGGGAGATCATCTCCACCACAGCCAAGGGACTGGGCTTCAACGACCAGGTCCCCAGAGTCACCCCTGTGGCCAGGGCAGCCATCACACCAGCCTACTCCACCACACCAGGGACTGCAAGCCCACAGGAGACCCAAGCTGGAGGCCAGGGGGGCCAAGCTTCATCGACCAAGGTGGAGGGACGGGACCGGCGTGACAACAGGCGCTGCCGCTACTGCAACAAGCTAGGCCATTTTGAGAGGAACTGCCTCAAGAAGGAGGCGGACGAGAAGATGCAACAGAACCTGCAGCAAGTCATGGCTGCAATGGCCAATCTGCTTCCGCAATTCCAAAATCAAGCGTCGGCTGCAGTGGCTCGACCTCCGGAGGGCAGCGGGAACGGCAACAACTTTTTCCCCGGGGGATATCCACCACCCTCTGGTATGTCTGCCATGATTTCTCTGAATGTCTTAACACCAACACGCGTCATGCCAGAAGCGAGAAGTTTTCTGGTGGACAGTGGAGCCACCATCCACCTAGTCAATGATCTGTCCCTGCTACATTCCCCCACCCTGCACAGAAATCCCATTCCTTTGCATATGGCTACGTCAGATGCCACGGGACAGATAATTGCAACTGGTTCCCTGTGCTTGAGCAGTGCAGAACAGCAACCCCTGTGGCTTCACAATGTGCATTGTGTTCCTTCAGCTACAGCTAATCTGATTTCAGTGACAGCTGCTATACGTGATGGGGCTAGTTTTGTGACAGACAGTGTGGGAAGTTACACTGGTATGCGTGGCGCTCAAAACTGGTCTTGTTCAGTTGCACAGAGAAATGGCCTGTATTTCTTGCAGAAGGTCAGTCCAGTCAGAAACCCTGTCTCTGTGTTTGTTAACACAGCCAGAGCACCAGTCGCTCATGATTGCAGATTGAGAGCACTGTGGCACAGTAGACTGGGGCACCCAGGGGAGGTTAATATGAGGCGACTGCAGTCTGAAGATTTGGTCCTGGGCATCCCTGTATCTCTCTCCCCTTGCGCAAACTGTCACTCTTCGTGTGAAGCGTGCATTCAAGGAAAGCACAGTCGTCCCCCTTTTGGAACCAGTTCCAGAGCAGCCACTGAGCCCCTTGAGAGAATTCATTTGGACACAGTTGGCCCCATCTCCCCTACAGCTATTACTGGGGAGCGCTTCTTTGTCACGATTGTGGATGAGGCTACGCACTACGTCATAGCCCTGGCAGTAAAAACCAAGGATGCAATCAGCAGTGCAGTCAGAGACCTCCTGATTTTTTGGCAGAGGCAGTTGAACCGCTCTGTTAAGTGCATTCGTACTGACAGGGGGACAGAATTCCTCAACAGTACATTGAAGGGTTTCTGTACGCAGGAGGGAATTAAATTTGAGACCTCTGCAGCATACACGCCTCAGCAAAATGGCGTTGCTGAACGGATGAACCGAACAATCAAGGAGAAGGCCAGAACACTCATGTTGCATGCAGCTGCCAAACAGTCACTCTGGAAGGAAGCAGTGGAGACAGCCTGCATCCTGTACAATATGGGACCTGTGACTGGACGTGACAAGACGCCTTATGAAGCCTTCCATGGGGTAAAGCCCGATGTATCCCTGCTCAGGACTTTTGGCTGTCTAGCACATGTGCACATACCTGATCACCAAAGGGGAGTGTTTGAGTCTAAGACCTCCCCTGGTCTCTTCACAGGGTATTCCAGTGTGTCAAAGGCATATAGAATTTATATGGGAAACGGGATTTGGAAAGAAAGCAGAGATGTTACCTTTCTGGAGCACTTAAGGGGCGCAGACAGAGTGGGGCTTAGCACCATGTCTCCTGTGAGTCCAAATGCAGTCCAGCAGCCCTTTGCCTTGCCTTTTGTACAACAGGAGGGCCAGCAGTCCTTGGGTCAGTTGTCTTTTTGGGACTCAGATGATCCTGAGCCTCTCTGCAACCGAGAGGTCAACGTGCAGCAGTCCGGACCTGACTCCCCCTGTGCAACCACCCCCTGTGCAACTACCCCATGTGCAATCAACCCCTGTGAGAATTCTGAGACTACAAGTGTCAACGTGGACGGGGAGCCCACTTCCTCGGAGCTGAGCCATACGCAGTCCGGCCACAGCTGGTCCGTACTCGGACACATGGAGAACCTGGCGCGAGGAGGCGAGGAGACCAAGTCACACATGCAACGTTTGAATAATGTGCAAGAATGTGTTCGAATGGAAGTTGGGGCCATGGGTGTCCGAGGGCAAGACGGGCTGACCCGGCAGCAACGGTATGATCAGAGAGTAGCAGCACGTGAGACTGCAGCTGAGGTCACTGTGGAACATGATGGAGATGTGAGTGATGGAGAGAATAGGAGAATGTCAGAGGCCATTTGCCCAGGGGAAGCAACGGAAGCTCAGCCTAATGGACAGGACTTGGCCAGGCTGGAGGGCATGTCTGATCATGTAAGCGCTGAGAGTGAGGCAAGAGAGGTCAGTTTGGAGATTTCCAATCAGACACTTGATGGACAAAGGGAGTCTTCAGATGGCCAGGCTCTGCGTGCTTGTGAGGGACACACTGGGGAGTCACAGGTGTGTTGTGAGAGTACAAGCGTGGATGAGAGAGACACCACTGCAGGGTGTCGCACAGTGCCAGATTATGCTGCGCCTTTGAGTGATGAGTGCGTTTGGGACATGACGAGTGATGTAAGACCCAGATTGAGTGGAGCAGCATGTGAATCCTCCAAGGAGAGAAAGCTGCAGACACCTCCAGAGTGGGAGAGAGTCAGAGAGGTGTGTAACGCAGTAACCTCGAGCGAAAGAGTAGTGGAAGCACGTGCGTGTGAGCCTAGAGAGGATAGCCATGTTGTGCATGATCACAATCTGAATCCTGTAAAGGGTAAGATACCTGGGGTGAGGTGGTCCAAGGTGCCAATCCCTGGAAACCTCAGGGAGGCGCAAAGATCCCCTCAGTGGGAATTCTGGCGCCAGGCAATGCAAGAGGAGCAAGATTCTCTTGATGCGCACGAGGTGATGGAGTACGTTGAGAGACCCAGGGGACACAAGGTGATCCCTGTGCATTGGATCTTCTCTGTGAAGACTGATGCACATGGGAACGTGTTGAGATTTAAGGCTCGGCTTGTAGCCCAGGGCTGTAGACAGATTCCTGGAGTTGATGTAGATGAGGTCTTTGCACCTACCAGTAGCTATGGGTCCAGGAGGACTTTGCTAGCAACTGCTGCAGCAAAGAACATGGAAATTCACCAGGTGGATATAAAGACCGCCTTTTTGAATGGTGAATTAGAGGAGGAGGTGTATGTGACACAGCCTCCTGGATTTGATAATGGCAACCCCAACATTGTGTGCAGACTGCGTAAGGCCCTTTATGGCCTGAAGCAGGCTCCCAGGGCTTGGCACAAGACCCTGAATGAGAAGCTGCTGAGTATGGGATATGAAGTGTGTAAGAGCGATGCGGGAGTTTACATAAAGAGACACGAGGATGGGGAGCTGTCATACATGCTTGTGTATGTTGATGATCTTTTGATTGTGGCAATGGGTGCGGAAGAGATAGAATGGGTGAAAAAGGAGCTGTTGGCAAGCTTCAAGATTCATGACCTTGGTGAAGTCAAGGACTTCTTGGGCTGCCAGATCCTGAGAGATAGAGAGAATCGGTGCTTATCACTGAGCTGCGTGCCTAAGATTGATGCACTGTGTGAGAAGTTTGGGGTGAGTGCTGAGTCACGTACAGTCGATACTCCCATGAGTAAAGACTTTGTGATGTCTGGGATGCCGCAGGTTACAGTGGGTGAGACCAGCTTTGGGTCTGGGACTCCACTGCCTCCCGGGCATAGATATTGTGAGCTTGTTGGGTCTCTGTTGTATATTGCTAATACAACTCGACCTGATATAGCTCAGGCTGTGGGTGTTCTGTCCCGTTACCGGAACGCTCCCACCACTGCCCACATGAATGAGGGCTTGAGGGTATTGAGGTATCTTCAGTCTACTCGAGAGTGTGTCTTAGTGCTGGGAGGGAAAGGGCCTGTGTTAGAAGGTCATGTTGATGCAGATTATGCTGGCGATATTGACAGCAGGCATTCTACCTCGGGATATGTGCTATCAGTGTTTGGCAGTGCTGTGGTCTGGGGTAGTAAGAAGCAACACTCAGTTGCTACCTCCACTGTGGAGGCAGAATTCATGGCAACCAGTCTGGCTATTAAGGAGCTTAACTGGCTGCGTGGGTTCATGGAGGAAATCGGAACTCCTCCTTGGTCAGTGAAGCTATACTGTGACAATCAGGGGTGCATTGCTAACCTGAAAAACCCACTGTATAGCAAGTATACTAAGCACATTGCAGTGTGCTTCCACTTTGCACGTGAAGCTATTGCAAAGGGGCAGGTTACACTCTGCTATGTGGAGTCTGCAAGGAACAAGGCAGACATGCTGACAAAGCCTCTCGCTCGCCCTGCCTTCCAGATGCACAGGCGAGGGTTTGGACTTGTGAAGATGACATAGGTGACAGGGTGCTGTCAAGGGGAAGTGTTGAATGAATTGGTCAATACTGTACTTAGTGACATCCCCTGTCACATGCCATCAACAGCAGTGTAAACTATAGCCGTTATAGCCCTTTATGAACGGTATAGATCATACTCGTACCTCAATGACATAACACGTGACTTGTACGATATGCGTTCTCAATAGACATTACGTATGGTAGTACTTTAGGATCCCTGCAGTCCGAGCCATCCCTGGGCAGCCCAGGAACGGCTCGGTACTTGTCCGAAGCATGTTGGTATCCTTGACCAACCTCTACTGTTGGAGAGTGCTGTGTGCTGTTCCTGGAAACGTTGTAGCGTGGACGGTTTTTCCCACAGGCTACGAAGTGACGCTGCCGTCGTGCCATCACTGCAGGTGTGTTTAGGATTCTCAAAGCCGTTCCAGATATGATTGTGCTCAAACATTCAGACCAGTTAGATATTACTGCTGTGTGCATTGATGAGAGTGCATGACGAGAGCGCACTGAATGTTTGACCTCATTGAGACTTATGTTGACGTCCACCGTTGTGGCGGTAAGATAGTTTCACTGTACAAACATCACAAAGAGACCTTGCTGAGTTACTGATGAACTATTATTGTATTCTAGTGACGTAAAGTAGACATCGCAAGGCCTCTTTGGTGCTGAACTCTGCTATCAGGCAAGGCGTAGTGTTACGTGGTCTTTAGCAAGAGTGAGAGCAGTTAAGATCATTTGTAAGACTTGTCCGAAGCATGTTGGTATCCTTGACCAACCTCTACTGTTGGAGAGTGCTGTGTGCTGTTCCTGGAAACGTTGTAGCGTGGACGGTTTTTCCCACAGGCTACGAAGTGACGCTGCCGTCGTGCCATCACTGCAGGTGACGCCGCAAGCAGAAATGCTTGACATACCCTCAATAACACGCCGGGAGTTTTCGTTTAAATTTAGGCCGGTGGCTCCGCTGTCTTCGTCCCAAGGATTATCCCCCTCTGTAGTTGCCACTGTAACCCTATGGAGATAGTGTGTTGCACAAACTGAGTCCTGTCCACTCCTTGCCTCTCGCACTTCCCCCCAAAACCCTGGACAACCCTTTCGCATAGCCCGCGGCCGCCTAGCTTGACCCTCACTTATAACATTCACTTTTTGCGCTGGTAAGGTACCTCTTTCACTAGGGGGCAGCGGGTTGAGGAGTGTAATGTAGTGTGAGGAATGAGGCGGTTTAAGATGAATTGCGCCATGATTGTAGTCAATTAACGCTTTTCTTTCTTTCAGAAAATCCTCACCAAGGATTAAGTCCACCCCATCCAACAGAGTTTCGCAGACAATGAAATCCCTCTGTTCCACATATGTTTGAGATAAGTGCACCCTGAGCTTAGCTGTCCCCGCCGAGCGCATGGTCTGCCCATCTGCAAGCTGGACATCCACACACTTCTTTGACAGCCTCACTCCGAGAGTAGCTAGGAAGTCATGTCTGACGAACGAGTGCGTCGCCCCGGTATCGACTAAAGCGACGCCCTTCACACCAGTACAGTTAACATGAAAAAGCATTGCTAAATGCCTATTTGAAAAAGCTTGAGCAAAAGATACGCTGAATTTGGGTCCGGCATGGTAAACTACATAGGAGTAGGGGACATCAGGTCCCTTGGTACCTTGCAGGATAACTCTCATGTCTTTTAGCCATGGGTACACTGCCTTGGATTTCGCCACTTTACTACCCATTAGAAAACAAGCACTTAAATGTTTATTTGCTTGTTGCTCACCAGCGAAAGTGGATAAGGTGTCCTCAGCTTTACCTATAGGTACTGCAACAAATGTCGGTTTAGACCTTCCATCGGGTAGGGTATTGTCAAAGGGGCCTCTAGAAAAAGAACAATGCAAAAACTCAGAACAACGTTGCTCGATAGAAGAATGAAAAGATTCCCAAGGAACAAAAGTGTGGAGGTTTCCTTCTCTAACTCCACTCATGGCCTACCGCGTCCCCTTGCCCGGCCCCGTCCACGGCCCTGTCCTCTGATTCTCCTCCCCCGTCCGGCCCCACCATGTGCTGTCCACCCTTGCATAGGGGCTGCTCCCACACCAAGGGACCTAAAGTTGTTGTGGCCCCCTCCTACCCGTCGCCGCAGCAAATCACCAGCCAGACCTGGAATTGGTGGAGCAGGCTGGTTTACCTCCTGTCTGGCCTTCACAATGTGTTGCAAGATGTCCCACTGTTGTTGATTAAGATAGGCGTTAGGGTCCTCTCTAAGTTTTTTGAGTGGGCAAAACCAAGATTCATGGCCAGGGGTATTGCACGCGTAACAGCTTCTGTTGAGGGGAAAGGCAACTCTAGTGTCCCTCCGATACTCGGGAGGTAAACCATCCCTGCGGGGATAAGGAGTCGCGCCTTGGATCGCGGCGACCGTGGCGAGCGGCGCAGGGTAACCATGGGCCATCTGGATTGGCGCTGCCACCATCGGTGCAGCTGCCATCATCCCAAATTCATGACTGTAGTAGGGGATTGTCCAGTCCTGTCCGACGCCAGCAACGTGCGGTGCTTGGCCAACGGTGGCGGTTGCAATGCTTGAGTTAGGGCCCCCGGGGCCGGTTCTCAGTCTCTTTGCCTGTAAGGGCCCGCCCACCGCGGCATCGTACCGTGTGAGTAAACTTATCAGGGCATCCAAGTCATCAAAACCTTTGCCTGTTGTAGGGTTAATTGCTGAATATTTCTTTAAATCCTCACGGAGGCCTTTACGAAACCTATGGATTTTCTCCCCCATAGAAAGGTCCCCACTGACTTCTACCTCAGCTAGCAAGGTTGTAAATCGTTCAACATACTTCTCAACTGATTCGTTGCCCTGATATACGGAATCAAGTTTATCCCTTGCCTTTGCAACCTTATCAGTGTTATCATAGACAGAAGACAACAGATCCCCAAAGAGAGCTAAATCCACGACAGCACCTGGATTTTGCCTCATGTAAGCTGCTTTTTTGGTTAACCACACCTTTTTCACGCTCTTTCCTAAACAGCGCACTGCGTAATCAACCCTGAGGTTCGCGGGCACACCGGTGAGTTCAGGATATGACCTCACATCGTCTAGGAATTGTTCGAGATCGTCCCTGCGTCCCTCGAATTTTTCCGGTACATGCGTTCGAACTGTCGGGATTCTTGCCTGTGGGTTCGCGGGGTTTTGAGCCGCGACTTCAGCGTTTTCTGCCTATTGTCGTAACTCAGCCAGTTCGGCAGCCATTGCCGCTTCACGCCCCTCGGCCTCGGCCAAAGCAGCCTGCAGCTCTTCAACTTGTCGTCTAGCCATTTCTGAGCTGTCAGTGCTGGCGAGGCTCGGTGACACAGGAAATCGAGAAAGTCCGGGTGGGGGCCCTAAACTCGGTGACCCGAGTCGTAGGCCCCTAAAAGCGCCACACACACCACAACTAACCCAATCGGAATCTATAGAATTCTCTGAAAAACTTCTTTGGGAAATTTTTTCAACGAGAGGAGCTCAAAATTTGGCCCCTCTCGCCGATACCAGTGATACAGTAGAAACGGCCAAAGGATGCGGGAACAATGGTTACAACTTGTTTGGGCTCCACCTCAGTACCCGTCCAGTCCAGCCCGGTCCTTCCTCTGCCAAAGCCTTATTCTATCCTGTTCTAAGTGTCCCTGTCTCCATCGCCAATGCGCCTTGTCAAGTAAGGGGTCACTCCCTTGGCGCGTGAAGCAGCCACTTCTTGGCGTGGAGGACCATAACTCACGAAGGGACCTTTATGGAGGTCCAAATCCTCGTGGTCCGGTCATTTTCCTATAACACGCGACTATTCCTGTTACACAACCAGTTCACAGTACCTGTGTCCTGGTGGCAGAGGGCTCCCAGCACCAATGCTGTCACTGTTGTCCTTGGACTTAGGCCTCTGTGTGGCTACAAAATCTTTAGTCATAGGGGTGTCAGGCCCCACAGACTCCAGATCCAGCCCAAATTTCTCAACCAGTGCATCAATCTTAGGAATGCAGCTCAAAGAAATTAGCCCTTTTTCCCTATCTCTCATCACTTGGCAGCCCAGAAAATCTTTTACCTCTCCCAAATCATGTATGGTGAACCTCTTGCTTGAGCAAACCCTTCACTCTCTCAATCTCTCCCATGCCTTTGGAAACTATCAGCAGATCATCAACATAAATCAACACAAATGACTTTCCTCCATCTACTGAACACTTCACATAGACACCAGCATCACTCTTGCACACTTCATAGCCCATGGTGTGCAGCTTCTCATTAAGGGTCTTATGCCATGCCCTTGGTGCTTGCTTCAGGCCATACAATGCCTTCTTCAAGCGACACACTGTGTGATACAGTAGAAACGGCCAAAGGATGCGGGAACAATGGTTACAACTTGTTTGGGCTCCACCTCAGTACCCGTCCAGTCCGGCCCGGTCCTTCCTCTGCCAAAGCCTTATTCTCTCCTGTTCTAAGTGTCCCTGTCTCCATCGCCAATGCGCCTTGTCAAGTAAGGGGTCACTCCCTTGGCGCGTGAAGCAGCCACTTCTTGGCGTGGAGGACCATAACTCACGAAGGGACCTTTATGGAGGTCCAAATCCTCGTGGTCCGGTCATTTTCCTATAACACGCGACTATTCCTGTTACACTGTGTTACCATCCCCATTTTCAAACCCAGGAGGTTGTGTGACATAAACCTCCTCCTCTAATTCTCCATTTAGGAAAGCAGTCTTGACATCCACCTGGTGAATTTCAAGACCCTCTTGTGCAGCAAGTGACAGTAAAGCTCTCCTAGATCCATAACTGCTAGTTGGTGCAAAGACCTCCATGACATCTACTCCAGGAATTTGCCTGCATCCTTGAGCCACCAGCCTAGCCTTGAATCTCAGCACATTGCCATGGGCATCCATTTTCACTGAAAAAATCCAATGAACTGGAATTACTTTATGGCTACGAGGTCTAGGGACATACTCCATGACCTCGTGGGCATCCAGAGAATTCTGCTCCTCTTGCATAGCAGCCTTCCAATATTCCCACTGTGGGGACTTCTGTGCCTCCTTCAAGCTGGAAGGCACACTAATTTTCCCAAACCGCACCCCTGTGTGCTTCCCCTGATCTGGCTTACTCCCACTCTCTCTTTCACCCACTACTCTTTCGCTGAATGTCGCCGCACTGCACACTGGTGCAGTTTGTGAGGATTCTGATTTTCCTTGCTGTTCTCTCTCTCTCTGAGACTCACAGTTTGCCCTTTCGAGCTTACTGCTTCGCACCCTCACATCATCCTCCCAGACACAGGTACCTCTCGGAAAGCTCTTGTAATCAGGCAAATTCGCACACTGTCCAAGCTTCCGATCCACCTCCTCATTCACACTCTTACATGACTGACGCTGTTTAGTCTCGTCAGAGCTCTCACAGTGTAACAGGAATAGTCGCGTGTTATAGGAAAATGACCGGACCACGAGGATTTGGACCTCCATAAAGGTCCCTTCGTGAGTTATGGTCCTCCACGCCAAGAAGTGGTTGCTTCACGCGCCAAGGGAGTGACCCCTTACTTGACAAGGCGCATTGGCGATGGAGACAGGGACACTTAGAACAGGAGAGAATAAGGCTTTGGCAGAGGAAGGACCGGGCCGGCCTGGAGGGGTACTGAGGTGGAGCCCAAACAAGTTGTAACCATTGTTCCCGCATCCTTTGGCCGTTTCTACTGTATCACACAGGCAATTGAACCACTCTGCACAGCTTGGGCACTTGGTCTGTCTTGGTGTTGTGCCCATGTCTCTCTCTCTCTCTGTCTGCTCCCCACCAAACATGAGCGCTGGGGCGCAGGCCCAGCAGCACGCTCACAAGCATAGCCCACACTGGTGTGGCTGGCACCACATTGTCCTTGGGCATCACAGATAGAACTCACGTCTCTAACATTTCTCTCAGGCACTGAACAGGTCCCACCCATGCATCTCAGCTCACTCGGACCATCTTCAGTCTGTTCAGAGACTGTCCCCCTCTCATCACTCACAATAGAAACAGGTCTCTCTAGCATCTGACCCAAATCCTGCACTTCCCCTGGTCCCTGTGACTTAATGTCACCTTCAGTCAGCCCCTCTCTCTCACAACTCTCTCCCCTATCCTGTGCCAGCAGGATGTCTCGAGCAGCAGCTCGTTGCTCATAGCGTTGAGCCCGAGACAGTCCATCCAGAGGTGGAATTGCAGTTGCGGGAAGAGTATTCCGGAGTGACTGCTGTGCTCGCTCCAGGGTTCGTTGATGCTGCCCACTATCAGAGCTTCCTCGCGCAAGTTGCTGCAGTGTTTCCAGTACTCCGGACTGGTCCAGATCCAGCCGAAGTGGTTCCTCATATGGTCCAGGAGCATTTTCTGGAGTGCCCTTCTCTCGGGAAGGCTTCCCCTGACTTGCAGGCTCGGTTGCAGCCTGATCAGGGGGTCCTGGGAGGGTGCTGTCAGGTCTGCTGCTGGGGCAGGGAGCGCTGACAGCCTGATTCCGAGTGCTGCACTGAGGTGAGGGAGCTGCCGGGTAGCTGAGGTGCTGTTTGGCTGGTAAACCTTCAGGATATGAGAACTGCTGTGGCTGGTCAGGGAGAATGGACATTCCCACCCGAGAGGCTCCTCGGATGTGTTCCACAAATTTGACATCTCTGCTCTCTCTCCAGACTCCCCCTCCCAGATAAATACGATATGCCTTGGACACTGGGGAATAACCAGTGAACATGCCAGGCACAGCCTTTGGTGCAAATACCCCCCTCTGTTGATCAGGCACATGCACAAATGCCAGGCATCCCCAAGTACGAAGAAGTGATACGTCTGGTTTGTATCCCATGAATAATTCACAGGGAGTGAGGGGCCTGCCTGTACTGGGTCCCATGTTCAGGAGGATGCAGGCTGTTTCTAGGGGCTCCTTCCACATGACTGGACTGGCACCTGCAAAGTTGAGGAGGGTTCTGGTTCGCTCCTTCAAGGTCCTGTTGGCTCGCTCTGCAATCCCGTTCTGCTGAGGAGTATAGGGTGCAGACATCTCCAGCTTAGTGCCCTGAGACGCACAGAACTCCTTGAACCTGGAATTAATAAGTTATGTGCCTCTGTCACACCGAATGCACTTGACCGTGGTCCCTCTTTCTGTCTGCCAAAATAGAATCAGGTCTTGGACAACTGAGGCAATGACATCCTTTGACTTTACTGGTAGGACAGCTTTCCATCCAGAAGCTTCATCAGCTACAGTCACCCAAAAGCGTTCCCCAGAGATTGCTGCTGGTGAAATGGGGCCCACAGTGTCAATATGAATTCTGTCAAGGGGGTTCACTGCGGGTCTAGAGCTTTCACCAAAGGGAGGACGAGCATGCTTCCCCTCAATGCAAGCTTCACAATATTTGGGGCAATTTTCACAAGGGGAAAGGTGAGTGTCCAGGCCAGTGACCAGTTGCTCAGTGGACAGGCGGTGCATCCATGGTTCTCCCGGGTGTCCCATTCGACTGTGCCACAAAAAACGTTTGGCACAGTCATGCTTCTGGCTTCTGGCATGTCTCTTCTTCAAAGCAGCTGTTACTGGACAGGGAGACTTATTTGCAGTCACTGGCAGACAGTTGTAGATATAGTACAGGCCATTCTCTGAGTGAACAGACATTTTCCACCCATTTGGACTAGACACAGCTGTAAATGCTCCCACTCTGTCTGTGACGAAGCATGCTCCATCACGAAGCGCAGCAGATACTGACAGGATATTAGTTGTGGCAGAGGGAACACACTGAACATGGTGAAGCCACAGTGGAATGTGCTGAGGGGAAATGAGACACACTGATCCAGTTGCAATAATTCCTCCTGTGGCATCTGATGTGGCTAGATGGAGAGGGATAGGGTTGGCAGGTATGGTAGGGGCATGCAGCAGGTCCAGACTGTTAACCAAATGGACTGAGGCTCCACTATCCACTAGCCAGGACTGTTTGGACTGTTTGTTGTGAACAGCATCCAGCACATTATAGGACACCACGTATGGCATACCTTCAGGGGGAGGTGAAGGAGGACCAGGAGGTGGGTGCAGCAGTGGGAAAGCTCCAGCTCCAGGGAAAGCATGCTGTACCGAGGGAGGAGGCTGAGGGACTCCAGGGAATTGTCTTGGAGGCCACATGCCAGCCAGCTGCTGTACTGCTGCCACCACGTTCCTCTGGGTCTCTGCATCTCTCTGTCTCTTGCGGCAGTCTCTCCAGAAGTGCCCCCTTTTGTGGCAATAGTTGCAAGTCCCCCGTACCTCTGATTTTACTTCTGAGTCAGCTGGAGGCTTAGGCTGTGGCACTGCACAGGCAGCTGGAACTGGAACTGCAGCAGGTGCTGGTGGTTGGGCCAGCATGACCACAGCAGGCTGGTCTCCATCATTGTTGTAACCAGAAGCTTCAGCTGTAGTGGTGATGAGGTCTGCCAGCTGATCCAGTGGGTGGGCAACTGCAGTGGGAAGAAGTCCGGGAGGATTGGCCGCCGCTGGCAATCCCTGCACTATCTGAGTGGCCACATGACCATCCAAAAGGTCATGTCCATTGCGCTTCAGGCAGCCCTTGAGATTGATCATTCTGGAGACATATTGGGATATTGTTTCACCGCGCTTCATGCCTTTGGCCATCTCCTTCAGCCAGTCTGCATTGGCTTGTGTGTTATACCCCCCCACAAACTTTCTGCAGATGAAAACATATGCATCATATGCTGACGGCTTGGCTGACAATTCCCCCAACCATTCTTCCGGAACTGATTCATAGAGTAACAGCATAGCTGCAGCATTGTGGATGGTCCTAGGCATAGCTGATTGAATGGCAGGCACGGAGCCTTTAGCACTATTTGCAGCAGTGAATGCATGATCCCACACCACGAAGTTCTGACCCTGTTTCAGTAGCTTGATGTGTACCTTTAATTGGGTGGCTATGACCTTGGGAAGGATATCTCCCTCACCCCTTGACGTGCTGGGCGTGCATGGACTTCGCGTGGGAGATGAAGTAGACTCTTCCTCTGCTGACTGCGGTTCTTCACTGGTGCGGGCGCCCTTCTTAGCCATGCTGCTGACCTCTAGCTATCCGTCGTGTGGTTCGGAGATCTTTGAGTCTCCGTCTTCGTCCTCGCTTTCTGGTTCTGTGCACCACTCCTCAGGGCTGTACCCCTTTATGCTTCCCAATAAGGAGATAAGGAAGTCTTCGTCAAACGAAGCAAGAGCCGTCTCCACTGCGGTGTAGGCTGCCTTTTCAGCCCAGAATTCCTCCTTGTTTGGGTCTCCGATCTGCTGCAGGTGCATTTCGAATAGTGCCCGCGTGACGAAGCCTGGGTTACCGTTGATAAAGGAACACTCCCAGGCTGTAACTTTGTAGGCAGGGTAGACTGGGAATCTTTGTTTGAACCACTGTGGCGGGTCGAGTCTGCCCTGTCCGTATGCGCGGCTGACAAAATCCTTTACAATAAATGCTCGTTATTCAGGTGTTCTCGGTCCTGTCTCTCCACCCGCTCTCCTCAAATTGTCATAAGTGGGTGGTGGTGGAGGTGGTTGTTGTCTCACAAGTCTCGTAGAGCCTGTCGCCATACGGCCGCTCTGTCTTGTTCGTCCCATCGTAGCTCCTTGTGCTCGGATTCCACATCTCAAGAGCTCAGCATAGAGTTGGTGGGCCCATAACCTGTACAATTCTGAGCTCGGCGTTTCCTGTATGTCCCGGCACGAAGGGTGTTTAGCTCGGTCGGATCTCTTGCTGTGTGTCGAGAAGCAAGCAGAGTCCGACTGTGAATAGGCACTTGAGGCAACTGATCAGAGATAAGCACCCGGAGTGCTCTTTCAGTCCCAAATAAGTCATTACATTGCTTCTTGCTTTCTCTCACTACTCAGGAATTCAAACTACCTATTCTACATATCGCCAGATAGTTCGCATTACCATTGTTCGATGAGTCAAGCATCAGCAATATTCTAATACTCTTATATAGAGGTCTAGATATATCTAGACCTCTTCCTAATCAACCGTTCATGAGTGTCATCTCATATTACTGCACTTTACCTGTATGTCCCGGCACGAAGGGTGTTTAGCTCGGTCGGATCTCTTGCTGTGTGTCGAGAAGCAAGCAGAGTCCGACTGTGAATAGGCAGTTGAGGCAACTGATCAGAGATAAGCACCCGGAGTGCTCTTTCAGTCCCAAACAAGTGCCTAGCCCTTCATGCCGGCTGCATATATCCTTCTTGCAAGACCGCGTAGAATTACCTCATTCTATTTTGTTGTGTTAATTAATTTTATGCCTTTCCCTCAGAGGAGAAATAATGGCAAGTCTCCGGATGAGGACAATACCAATTAGGAAGGAGAGGCAAAACTCTGAGTTCTGCCAGGCAATACATGCATTTGAACGAAGACTATCATAACGCAAGTTACAGACACGTTTGTAGAAAGGAGGCATATGGGGCAAGCACGGAGAGGGAAGGCACTTGATTGGAACTATAGCAGCACTCCGGGTGTCTATCAATCAGTTGCCAACCAGTCCTTGACTTGTATATGTCCGTGCCTACTTAACAACGCACAAGTAGGAGGACATCGTCTAACACCCTCCGTGCCGCCACCATGCAGGTGACTTAACCCTTATTGTATTCCTGGATTTAGCACTCAGATGAACATTGTTAGAACAAGCTAGACATATGGAGTTGAGTTTAGCTCATCGGACAAAGTAACGAGCATGACCTGAGTGAGAGCAGGTTAGGCGTGTTTGAACTGCGTCACCTTATTAGGAGAGATGAGAGATATTGTAAGACTTGATTGGAACTATAGCAGCACTCCGGGTGTCTATCAATCAGTTGCCAACCAGTCCTTGACTTGTATATGTCCGTGCCTACTTAACAACGCACAAGTAGGAGGACATCGTCTAACACCCTCCGTGCCGCCACCATGCAGGATACGCCAAGCCCAGAATATTTCAGGTTATGGGCCCACGGGCTCGGATGCTGAGAGTGGGTGGCGCCTAAATCGGAGCTCACTAGACTGTGAATGGCGAAGAAGCGAACAAAGCAAACAGCCAGGAAGACTACCAACCTCAACGTCCCAGCGCGCTTGAGATCAGGACCTCCGTCATACAACGAACTAATCAGAGAAGGAGGACAACGTGGAGACCGCAATCCTGGCGAGAGAGCCTTTATCGTCAAAGACTACATTTTTCACCTTCACGTTGGCTGTCCGCTAGAGTAAGATCTTGCTGCTACGTTGCGAGTACTGGAGTTATAAGACAACTGGGGAATTATGACTTCCAAGAAGAAAGGATCATCAGCTAGTGGAGCATCAACGTCAAGCAGTGAACCAGCCTCATCCACGCCCATCAGAGAACCATGTACTCCCAGCACCTCAAGAGGCAGCGGAGATGAGCTGCCCAAGATTATCCCAACAAATGTCAAGGTACACATAAAACTGAAGGAACGGGGGACAAATATTATTGTTTGGAAGAATGCATTTTTGGCAGCAAATGAGTCAAAAGGGTCTCTGCCTGCCATCCTGGAGGCTATGCCTGGTACAGCACATGATGCAGCCGCAATGTTGCTGATTTATGAGTCAGTTCCAGAGGAATGGCTGGGACCTCTGTCTAATCTGCCCTCTGCCTATGATGCATATGAGTTCATCTGCAGAAAGTTTATTGGTGGATATAATATCCAGGCCAATGCAGACTGGCTCCAAGAAATGAACCAGGGAATGAAACATGACGAGACGATATCGCAGTATGTCAACAGAATGATCAACCTGAAGGCATGCCTTGACAGGAACAACCATGCTCTACTGGATGCACACGTTGCAACCCAGATTGTGCAGGGCTTGCCTGATGCAGCTAAAGAGCCAGGAATGATCACAACTGCTGCAGCACAACCCCTGGAGAAGCTGGCTGGACTTCTGCGCAACACAGCAGCGGCAGTGGGTTTTGATGAATATGCTCCTCGCCAACCAAGGGTTTTGGCTCTTGGACAAGGCTCCAGTGGAACCAATACCCCACCAGCTGCCAGTGCAGCCCATCAGCAGGCCCAACCAACTGTCTCTGAGGCCAAGTCCGAGACAAAGGGCATCTGCAACTACTGCAATAAGAAGGGGCATTACTGGAGGGACTGTCGAAAGAGGAAGCGGGACGAGGAGACCCAACGGAACGTAGTGGCAGCGGTCCAACAACTGCAGGGAATGTGGCTACAGGGACCTCCACCTATGGGTGGCCCACACCCTCCTGCAGCCCAGCTGGCGCACCCTGGACTGGATGCCTTTCCTGCATGGTTTCAACCCCCAGCTCCCCCACCTCCACCACCTAGAGGTATGCCATACATAATTTCCCTCAACATCCTGAAGACTCCTGTCAGAAATTCGTCTCTGCAATCCTGGCTGGTGGACAGTGGAGCATCTGTACATCTGGTGAATGATGTGACCTTGCTACATAATCCAACTGTGCATGCCAAACCCATCCCATTACATCTGGCCACTTCAGATGCCACTGGAGGAATTGTAGCATCTGGCTCTGTCTGCATCCTCAGTCGAGTGGGAGTTCCCTTGTGGATACATCATGTTCAGTGTGTTCCTTCTGCAACCTCAAACATACTGTCAGTATCTGCAGCATTGCGGGATGGGGCAGTCTTTCGCACAGATGATGTTGGAGCATTCACTGAAGTCTGTGGTCCAAACAGCTGGAGGTCTCGGATCAGTGCAGAGAAAGGGCTATTTTACATTCATCAAGTTGTAGCTCTGAGTCCCAGTGTTAACCACAGAATCATCTCGGCTGCTGTGAAGTCCAAAACCCCCACCCAAAACTCACACAACTGTGCCAGACGATACCTCTGGCATAGCAGAATGGGACATCCAGGTGAAACATGGATGCAGCGCCTAACCAATGAGGACCTGGTCTCAGGACTTGATACATCCCTATGCCCCTGCTCCAATTGTCCAGTCTTCTGTGAAGCATGTATTGAGGGAAAGACGTCTCGGCCTCCATTTGGAGTAAGTAGTAGACCAGCTGTTGAACCACTTGACAGAGTACATATTGACACTGTGGGCCCCATTTTTCCTGCTGCAGTAACTGGTGAACGTTACTGGGTGACTGCTTTGGATGAGTCATCTCAGTTAAAGGCAGTCCTGCCTGTGAAGTCCAAAGATGCCATCAGTGCTGCTGTGCGGGACCTCCTTCTATATTGGCAGACCCAGAAGAAAACCAAAGTGAAGTGTGTCCGATGTGACCGTGGAACTGAATTTCTGAATGCCACGTTCAAAGAATTTTGTGCATCCCAGGGGACTAAATTGGAGACCTCAGCTCCTTACACCCCGCAACAGAATGGAGCAGCTGAAAGAGCCAATCGCACCCTCAAGGAACGTACCAGGACTCTTCTGGCTTTTGCAGCTGCCAGTCCAACGTTGTGGAAGGAGGCCCTGGAAACTGCCTGCACCCTACTGAACATGGGTCCCAGTACCGGGAGGGACCGCACGCCATCAGAATTATTTTTTGGCTACAAACCAAATGTAACCCCATTGCGTACCTGGGGTTGCTTGGCCTTTGTGCACATCCCTGATGTCCAGCGCTCTGTGTTTTCCCCCAAAACTGTGCCAGGGATGCTTACTGGTTATTCAGCCTCCTCCAAAGCCTATCGGATATATGTGGGAGGGGGTATCTGGAAGGAGAGCAGAGATGTGGTTTTCGTAGAGCACCTCAGGGGAGCCTCTCGGGTTGGCATGAGTGCTTCCCCAACACAGCCTACAGAGTTCCTGTGTCCTGAGTCCTCTGCAAGTGACACTCCCCCAGTCTTTCCCGGTACCTCCCCTGACACAACCAACATCAGCCTTGAGACAGATCTGGATGACCCACACAGTGAGCCTGAGTACCTGCCAGCCTCCAGCAACCTCCCCACACAGCCTGTCACAGGACCCCCCAGGGAGGCTGAGCCCGAGTCTAAATCCAGAAGACTGTGTGACCCAGTGGAGATGGATCAAACCCTGGAGGCAGTACAGGACTTAGCCAGAGGAGTGAGAGGGGACTCCCACCTTCGACCACAGATGGAGCGAGCCCAGGAGGTCTTCAGACCAACTAGGTCTGAATGCCGCAACCACCAATTGGATGGCCTGACCCGGGCCCAACGACACGAACAACGCATTGCCGCCAAAGACCTCCTGCTGCCACAGGAGAAGGGAGAGAGCAGAGAGCGAGAGGGGTTGACTGAAGGTGACTCTCTGTCACAGGGACCAGGGGAAGTGCAGCTAGAGGGTGATTCACATGAGGGGCATGAATTGCATGTGAGTGCAGTGAGGGGGGCAGCTACATGCAAAGCTGCAAATGGTCCCGGGGAGCTGAGCAGCATGGGTGGGTCCTGTTCAGTGATTGAGAGAAATGTAAGAGATGTGACCATGCAGAGTTCTTTTGGCAACCCGTCCAGTCAGAGCACTCCTGGACGGGACTGTGGTGGCAGCCACCGGTCAGAGGAAGCATCATATGCTCCCTCTGCACCAGCCAAACATGATTGTGAGCGGGAGACAGGGTCTGCATCCTTGACTCCGTGTAAGGGACGAGAGGAGGAGGTGAATCAGGAGCACAGACATTGTGGAGACAGACCAAATTACAAGTGCTCACTGAGAGGTACCTGTGCCTGGGAGAGTGATGTCAGAGATGTGAGGTCACTCCCAACAGTGACATGCAGTCGGTCTGAGAGGCATGTGGATCACGTGAATCAGGGGAAGTATGCAGACACTCTGCCATATCCCGATGTTGTTTGTGAGAGACCTGAAGAGTCTGAACTCTTGCAGGCATGTCAAAGTGTGTCCGAGGAGGTGAATCGGACGTCTGGACAATGTGAAGGAAATCCAAATTACAAAGACTGTCCGAGAGGTACCTGTGCATGGGAGGATGATGTGAGGGATGAGCAGAGTAACTTGTGCAAAGCCAAGTGTGAGTCCAAGCGAGAGCGTGCTATGAGAGTGCATTCTACTCCTACTGGAGAGCCTGTGATGTGTAACTCAGCGAGTGTCAGTGGAAGAGTAGTGGGTTCTGGACAAAGTGAGGGAAAATCAGGCAATACAAAGGAAAAGCACACAGGTGTCAGATTTGGGAAAATTCACGTTCCCTCTAATTTGAGAGAAGCACAGATGTCTCCCCAGTGGGAATACTGGAAGGCAGCTATGCAGGAAGAGCAAAATTCCCTAGATACTCATGAGGTCATGGAGTATGTGCCAAGACCTCGTGGACATAAGGTTATTCCAGTTCACTGGATATTTTCAGTGAAAATGGATGCACATGGCAATGTGGTGAGATTCAAGGCCAGATTAGTGGCACAGGGATGCAGACAAATCCCTGGAGTGGATGTGATGGAGGTTTTTGCTCCTACTAGTAGCTATGGAGCTAGAAGAGCTCTGCTGGCCGTTGCTGCAAGAGAGGGCTGTGAAATTCATCAGGTAGACGTTAAGACCGCCTTTCTGAATGGTGAGCTCGAGGAGGAAGTATATGTAACGCAACCTCCTGGCTTTGAGAATGGGGATAAGCATATTGTGTGCCGATTGAGAAAGGCGTTGTATGGCCTGAAGCAGGCTCCACGTGCCTGGCACAAAACCCTGAATGACAAACTTGAAGTCATGGGGTATGAGGTGTGCAAGAGTGATGCGGGAGTGTATGTGAGATGCTCTACTGATGGAGGAAAGTCCTATGTGCTGATCTATGTTGATGATCTTCTGATAGTTTCCAAGGGTATGTCAGAAATCGAGAGAGTGAAGGGACTCCTCAAGAAAGAGTTCACCATCCATGATCTTGGAGAAGTAAAGGATTTCTTGGGATGTCAAGTGATGAGAGATAGAGATAAAGGGCTGATCACCCTGAGTTGCATCCCTAAAATCGATGCACTTGTAGAGAAATTTGGCTTGGATCTTGAGTCAGTGGGACCTGATACTCCCATGACAAAAGATTTCGTAATGTCCCAAAGGCCTGCACCGAGAGATGGGAGCGACAGCATTGGTGCTGGCAGTCCACTACCTCCAGGTCACCGTTACTGTGAGTTAGTAGGGTCTCTTCTGTATATAGCCAACACCACACGTCCCGACATAGCTCAAGCAGTAGGTGTATTGTCTCGTTACCGCATATCTCCCACCACAGCACATTGGAATGAAGCCATCCGTGTGTTGAAGTATCTGAAAGGAACCCGAGATTTGGTTCTAACTCTCGGAGGGGGGGAGATAGAGCTAGAAGGCTATGTGGATGCCGACTATGGAGGTGATCAGGATCATCGCTTCTCTACCACTGGCTTTGTCCTCACTGTGTTTGGAGGAGCAGTGGTGTGGGGAAGTAAAAAGCAATCTGCTGTTGCCACTTCAACAGTGGAGGCTGAATTCATGGCAGCAAGTGCTGTTGTAAAGGAAGCAAATTGGCTGAGAGGTTTCCTGGAGGAAATTGGAGTGTTACCGTGGATAGTGAAGATTCATTGTGACAACCAAGGGTGTATAAACCACCTGAGGAATCCGGTGTACTCCAAACACACAAAGCATATTGCAATTAGCTGTCACTTTGCCCGTGAAGCTATTGCAAAGGGGCAGGTTGAATTCAAGTACATTCAATCTGCTAGAAATGTGGCTGACATTTTTACCAAACCACTAGTTAGACAAGTGTTTCTGGGACATCGTAACTCACTGGGACTGGCCAAGTTTCTGTGAGGTAAAGGCAAGGGGAAGTGTTGTGTTAATTAATTTTATGCCTTTCCCTCAGAGGAGAAATAATGGCAAGTCTCCGGATGAGGACAATACCAATTAGGAAGGAGAGGCAAAACTCTGAGTTCTGCCAGGCAATACATGCATTTGAACGAAGACTATCATAACGCAAGTTACAGACACGTTTGTAGAAAGGAGGCATATGGGGCAAGCACGGAGAGGGAAGGCACTTGATTGGAACTATAGCAGCACTCCGGGTGTCTATCAATCAGTTGCCAACCAGTCCTTGACTTGTATATGTCCGTGCCTACTTAACAACGCACAAGTAGGAGGACATCGTCTAACACCCTCCGTGCCGCCACCATGCAGGTGACTTAACCCTTATTGTATTCCTGGATTTAGCACTCAGATGAACATTGTTAGAACAAGCTAGACATATGGAGTTGAGTTTAGCTCATCGGACAAAGTAACGAGCATGACCTGAGTGAGAGCAGGTTAGGCGTGTTTGAACTGCGTCACCTTATTAGGAGAGATGAGAGATATTGTAAGACTTGATTGGAACTATAGCAGCACTCCGGGTGTCTATCAATCAGTTGCCAACCAGTCCTTGACTTGTATATGTCCGTGCCTACTTAACAACGCACAAGTAGGAGGACATCGTCTAACACCCTCCGTGCCGCCACCATGCAGGATACGCCAAGCCCAGAATATTTCATATTTAATATAAGTGGAATTAGTCTAGATCAATTATGGCAGAACTCTAGAGTTCTGCCATTCATTACTCAACCTACTAATTGTTCTCTGTGATCCCTCAGGGAAAGACAGGCCACTATTACTCTTCTGAGGGAAAGTCACTCATGTTCTTTTACTATTATAACACACACCAACGCGTAATCTAGCTCAGATTGTACCTTGTGTTCGTAAGCGTCCACATTCTACCGTGTCTCAAGGTACCTTATGTTCTCAATGGACCCATATCCTAATAGTGTACATGAAGATCACCTAAAGCACAAGGCATCCACTAACAATGTCCATAACTCAATAAGAACCCTCAGCATTTGCATGGCTTCGTCTATGAAAGTCATGCTGTTTGATTGTGTTGGGCCCGGGAGCACAGTGTCAGTCACGTTCGTGGCCCAGGCGCAAGTTGATGCCGTGGCAGCCTTACAACACGTTATGGGCTATCGACGTCCCTGGAACAATGCAGACAGCCTGTCTGAGACAGGTCGTCAAGAATGTCGGCTTCAGCCACATCCAAGTAGGACTGTCTGCTTTTACCTAGGAACTCATGGACATGCACATGCACTAGCATCTGAAATACCCTGTGACTTTGCCAATCCAGTTGCCAAACTCTGCGACGATGGCAGCTTCAAGAGTTCATTCACAAAAACGCGTGATCTTGACCTAAAAGTACCTAATGGTCGATAAAGGACCTTGACAGTCGTGTGCCTTATATTCGACCTACATTGAACATGAGAAGATCATCTAAAGCACGAGGCACTCTATAATCATGTTTAAAAAAACCAACAAGCCTCGCTTCAGCGTTTGTCGATTCTCCAACACCCCTAAGCAGAGCTTCTCTTGCTACGAAGTTGCCTTGGGACCTGCAAGGTGGTTTTCGCAGCCCGGACCATGCCGCCCACTGCAGCTGAGCAAGCTTCGGTGGCATTTGATATGCTCCAAACCCAGGTCCTCCAATCCATTGTTACAGTTGGTGGCGGTGGTTTTGGCCCTTGGCAGCAAACTCTGGCTGGGTTGCCTATTGTCCAGGGGGGGCTGGGGATCACTAAGCCCACTTCCCTTCTGCCATGTGCCTATCTTGCTTCAGTCACGCAGACAGGCCCCCTTCAGGACCGTCTTCTCAGTACATCCATTGACCGACCTATCCTCGCTGCCTTAGCTGCCAAGGCTGACTATTGCGCCCTTGTCTAAAATTTCGATGCAGCGCTCCTTGAAGATTCGGATTTTGTCCGTAACAAAGTACAAGCTCGGCTGTCCAAGGCCTTGTATCAGCGCGCACACCGGGAGGTTTTTGATGACCCAGCTCGCTCGGATCGCGACTGTGCTGTGCTCCAATCTTTCACACAGCCGGGAGCGTGTGATTTATTGCTGGCTCTCCCATTTTCCCATTTGCAGCAAACAATGCCCCCTTAGTCGTTCCGCTGCCGCCTTCAATACCAGCTCTTGATCCCCATCTTCCAGCATGGCTCCCAATGCTCGTGTTGCTTAAAGGAGTTGGATATGTGGGGCGACAATGCTGTTCACTGCACCTCAGGGGGGGATGTGGCAATTGTCGGCATTACTCCATTCGTAACAGCTTAGACGCTGTCCTTACCTCTGCTCGTCAGCACGTCACACGAGAACCACTCAAGCATTTCTGCTTGCGGCGTCACCTGCAGTGATGGCACGACGGCAGCGTCACTTCGTAGCCTGTGGGAAAAACCGTCCACGCTACAACGTTTCCAGGAACAGCACACAGCACTCTCCAACAGTAGAGGTTGGTCAAGGATACCAACATGCTTCGGACAAGTCTTACAAATGATCTTAACTGCTCTCACTCTTGCTAAAGACCACGTAACACTACGCCTTGCCTGATAGCAGAGTTCAGCACCAAAGAGGCCTTGCGATGTCTACTTTACGTCACTAGAATACAATAATAGTTCATCAGTAACTCAGCAAGGTCTCTTTGTGATGTTTGTACAGTGAAACTATCTTACCGCCACAACGGTGGACGTCAACATAAGTCTCAATGAGGTCAAACATTCAGTGCGCTCTCGTCATGCACTCTCATCAATGCACACAGCAGTAATATCTAACTGGTCTGAATGTTTGAGCACAATCATATCTGGAACGGCTTTGAGAATCCTAAACACACCTGCAGTGATGGCACGACGGCAGCGTCACTTCGTAGCCTGTGGGAAAAACCGTCCACGCTACAACGTTTCCAGGAACAGCACACAGCACTCTCCAACAGTAGAGGTTGGTCAAGGATACCAACATGCTTCGGACAAGTACCGAGCCGTTCCTGGGCTGCCCAGGGATGGCTCGGACTGCAGGGATCCTAAAGTACTACCATACGTAATGTCTATTGAGAACGCATATCGTACAAGTCACGTGTTATGTCATTGAGGTACGAGTATGATCTATACCGTTCATAAAGGGCTATAACGGCTATAGTTTACACTGCTGTTGATGGCATGTGACAGGGGATGTCACTAAGTACAGTATTGACCAATTCATTCAACACTTCCCCTTGACAGCACCCTGTCACCTATGTCATCTTCACAAGTCCAAACCCTCGCCTGTGCATCTGGAAGGCAGGGCGAGCGAGAGGCTTTGTCAGCATGTCTGCCTTGTTCCTTGCAGACTCCACATAGCAGAGTGTAACCTGCCCCTTTGCAATAGCTTCACGTGCAAAGTGGAAGCACACTGCAATGTGCTTAGTATACTTGCTATACAGTGGGTTTTTCAGGTTAGCAATGCACCCCTGATTGTCACAGTATAGCTTCACTGACCAAGGAGGAGTTCCGATTTCCTCCATGAACCCACGCAGCCAGTTAAGCTCCTTAATAGCCAGACTGGTTGCCATGAATTCTGCCTCCACAGTGGAGGTAGCAACTGAGTGTTGCTTCTTACTACCCCAGACCACAGCACTGCCAAACACTGATAGCACATATCCCGAGGTAGAATGCCTGCTGTCAATATCGCCAGCATAATCTGCATCAACATGACCTTCTAACACAGGCCCTTTCCCTCCCAGCACTAAGACACACTCTCGAGTAGACTGAAGATACCTCAATACCCTCAAGCCCTCATTCATGTGGGCAGTGGTGGGAGCGTTCCGGTAACGGGACAGAACACCCACAGCCTGAGCTATATCAGGTCGAGTTGTATTAGCAATATACAACAGAGACCCAACAAGCTCACAATATCTATGCCCGGGAGGCAGTGGAGTCCCAGACCCAAAGCTGGTCTCACCCACTGTAACCTGCGGCATCCCAGACATCACAAAGTCTTTACTCATGGGAGTATCGACTGTACGTGACTCAGCACTCACCCCAAACTTCTCACACAGTGCATCAATCTTAGGCACGCAGCTCAGTGATAAGCACCGATTCTCTCTATCTCTCAGGATCTGGCAGCCCAAGAAGTCCTTGACTTCACCAAGGTCATGAATCTTGAAGCTTGCCAACAGCTCCTTTTTCACCCATTCTATCTCTTCCGCACCCATTGCCACAATCAAAAGATCATCAACATACACAAGCATGTATGACAGCTCCCCATCCTCGTGTCTCTTTATGTAAACTCCCGCATCGCTCTTACACACTTCATATCCCATACTCAGCAGCTTCTCATTCAGGGTCTTGTGCCAAGCCCTGGGAGCCTGCTTCAGGCCATAAAGGGCCTTACGCAGTCTGCACACAATGTTGGGGTTGCCATTATCAAATCCAGGAGGCTGTGTCACATACACCTCCTCCTCTAATTCACCATTCAAAAAGGCGGTCTTTATATCCACCTGGTGAATTTCCATGTTCTTTGCTGCAGCAGTTGCTAGCAAAGTCCTCCTGGACCCATAGCTACTGGTAGGTGCAAAGACCTCATCTACATCAACTCCAGGAATCTGTCTACAGCCCTGGGCTACAAGCCGAGCCTTAAATCTCAACACGTTCCCATGTGCATCAGTCTTCACAGAGAAGATCCAATGCACAGGGATCACCTTGTGTCCCCTGGGTCTCTCAACGTACTCCATCACCTCGTGCGCATCAAGAGAATCTTGCTCCTCTTGCATTGCCTGGCGCCAGAATTCCCACTGAGGGGATCTTTGCGCCTCCCTGAGGTTTCCAGGGATTGGCACCTTGGACCACCTCACCCCAGGTATCTTACCCTTTACAGGATTCAGATTGTGATCATGCACAACATGGCTATCCTCTCTAGGCTCACACGCACGTGCTTCCACTACTCTTTCGCTCGAGGTTACTGCGTTACACACCTCTCTGACTCTCTCCCACTCTGGAGGTGTCTGCAGCTTTCTCTCCTTGGAGGATTCACATGCTGCTCCACTCAATCTGGGTCTTACATCACTCGTCATGTCCCAAACGCACTCATCACTCAAAGGCGCAGCATAATCTGGCACTGTGCGACACCCTGCAGTGGTGTCTCTCTCATCCACGCTTGTACTCTCACAACACACCTGTGACTCCCCAGTGTGTCCCTCACAAGCACGCAGAGCCTGGCCATCTGAAGACTCCCTTTGTCCATCAAGTGTCTGATTGGAAATCTCCAAACTGACCTCTCTTGCCTCACTCTCAGCGCTTACATGATCAGACATGCCCTCCAGCCTGGCCAAGTCCTGTCCATTAGGCTGAGCTTCCGTTGCTTCCCCTGGGCAAATGGCCTCTGACATTCTCCTATTCTCTCCATCACTCACATCTCCATCATGTTCCACAGTGACCTCAGCTGCAGTCTCACGTGCTGCTACTCTCTGATCATACCGTTGCTGCCGGGTCAGCCCGTCTTGCCCTCGGACACCCATGGCCCCAACTTCCATTCGAACACATTCTTGCACATTATTCAAACGTTGCATGTGTGACTTGGTCTCCTCGCCTCCTCGCGCCAGGTTCTCCATGTGTCCGAGTACGGACCAGCTGTGGCCGGACTGCGTATGGCTCAGCTCCGAGGAAGTGGGCTCCCCGTCCACGTTGACACTTGTAGTCTCAGAATTCTCACAGGGGTTGATTGCACATGGGGTAGTTGCACAGGGGGTGGTTGCACAGGGGGAGTCAGGTCCGGACTGCTGCACGTTGACCTCTCGGTTGCAGAGAGGCTCAGGATCATCTGAGTCCCAAAAAGACAACTGACCCAAGGACTGCTGGCCCTCCTGTTGTACAAAAGGCAAGGCAAAGGGCTGCTGGACTGCATTTGGACTCACAGGAGACATGGTGCTAAGCCCCACTCTGTCTGCGCCCCTTAAGTGCTCCAGAAAGGTAACATCTCTGCTTTCTTTCCAAATCCCGTTTCCCATATAAATTCTATATGCCTTTGACACACTGGAATACCCTGTGAAGAGACCAGGGGAGGTCTTAGACTCAAACACTCCCCTTTGGTGATCAGGTATGTGCACATGTGCTAGACAGCCAAAAGTCCTGAGCAGGGATACATCGGGCTTTACCCCATGGAAGGCTTCATAAGGCGTCTTGTCACGTCCAGTCACAGGTCCCATATTGTACAGGATGCAGGCTGTCTCCACTGCTTCCTTCCAGAGTGACTGTTTGGCAGCTGCATGCAACATGAGTGTTCTGGCCTTCTCCTTGATTGTTCGGTTCATCCGTTCAGCAACGCCATTTTGCTGAGGCGTGTATGCTGCAGAGGTCTCAAATTTAATTCCCTCCTGCGTACAGAAACCCTTCAATGTACTGTTGAGGAATTCTGTCCCCCTGTCAGTACGAATGCACTTAACAGAGCGGTTCAACTGCCTCTGCCAAAAAATCAGGAGGTCTCTGACTGCACTGCTGATTGCATCCTTGGTTTTTACTGCCAGGGCTATGACGTAGTGCGTAGCCTCATCCACAATCGTGACAAAGAAGCGCTCCCCAGTAATAGCTGTAGGGGAGATGGGGCCAACTGTGTCCAAATGAATTCTCTCAAGGGGCTCAGTGGCTGCTCTGGAACTGGTTCCAAAAGGGGGACGACTGTGCTTTCCTTGAATGCACGCTTCACACGAAGAGTGACAGTTTGCGCAAGGGGAGAGAGATACAGGGATGCCCAGGACCAAATCTTCAGACTGCAGTCGCCTCATATTAACCTCCCCTGGGTGCCCCAGTCTACTGTGCCACAGTGCTCTCAATCTGCAATCATGAGCGACTGGTGCTCTGGCTGTGTTAACAAACACAGAGACAGGGTTTCTGACTGGACTGACCTTCTGCAAGAAATACAGGCCATTTCTCTGTGCAACTGAACAAGACCAGTTTTGAGCGCCACGCATACCAGTGTAACTTCCCACACTGTCTGTCACAAAACTAGCCCCATCACGTATAGCAGCTGTCACTGAAATCAGATTAGCTGTAGCTGAAGGAACACAATGCACATTGTGAAGCCACAGGGGTTGCTGTTCTGCACTGCTCAAGCACAGGGAACCAGTTGCAATTATCTGTCCCGTGGCATCTGACGTAGCCATATGCAAAGGAATGGGATTTCTGTGCAGGGTGGGGGAATGTAGCAGGGACAGATCATTGACTAGGTGGATGGTGGCTCCACTGTCCACCAGAAAACTTCTCGCTTCTGGCATGACGCGTGTTGGTGTTAAGACATTCAGAGAAATCATGGCAGACATACCAGAGGGTGGTGGATATCCCCCGGGGAAAAAGTTGTTGCCGTTCCCGCTGCCCTCCGGAGGTCGAGCCACTGCAGCCGACGCTTGATTTTGGAATTGCGGAAGCAGATTGGCCATTGCAGCCATGACTTGCTGCAGGTTCTGTTGCATCTTCTCGTCCGCCTCCTTCTTGAGGCAGTTCCTCTCAAAATGGCCTAGCTTGTTGCAGTAGCGGCAGCGCCTGTTGTCACGCCGGTCCCGTCCCTCCACCTTGGTCGATGAAGCTTGGCCCCCCTGGCCTCCAGCTTGGGTCTCCTGTGGGCTTGCAGTCCCTGGTGTGGTGGAGTAGGCTGGTGTGATGGCTGCCCTGGCCACAGGGGTGACTCTGGGGACCTGGTCGTTGAAGCCCAGTCCCTTGGCTGTGGTGGAGATGATCTCCCACAGTCCCTCCAGATCCTTCCCAGCAGATGAGGAGAACATCCCAGTCTCCTTCGCTTCCTCTGGCAGGCCCTTGATGATTGCCAGCTTGGCTTCTCTCTCCATGATGGAGTGCCCATTTCGCTTGAGTGCATGGAAGAGTGCCACCTTCCTGTTGTAGTAGTCCTCCAACGTTTCTGTCTCTCCCATGCTGGTGTGTAGGAGCTCCAGCCAGCGTGCTGTTACCTCCTGGTCTGCCCCTCCAGTAAAACGCTCTCGAACCCACTGGTAGGCATTGGCTGCCACTTGCATTGCAGCCAGCTTGGCACCCCACGCCTTGGGGACGCTCTCAATCAGCATTAGGAGCGCTGCTGCATTCTCCTCTGTGTCTGGCATTGGAGCTTCAATGGCTGCCTTGCACCTTTTGAGGCCACAGGCTGCCACATATGCCAGATCCCAGAGTGGAAATTCCACTCCCTCTCTGTCCAGAGTCACTGGACATTTGACATTCGTGGTGACGACGCCACCGGTTTTCGTCATTGCGATGCACATCTCTCCACTCTGCGCAGTGGAGTTTGCTGGCTGGCTGGGTGATGCACTGATGGAGGAGCCAGACCCAGCTGATCCAGACTCCGTTGCAGTGCGCTTACTTCTCGTTTTCATGATCACTTGTCTGCTTCTAGTTTTCATGATCAAGCCAGTTCTTCACTCCAAGCCTTAAATGACTTCCCCTGGAAGCACTTCTTCCTAGCTCTGACACTGAGTTGATCAGTCCCAGAAGTACTTCTGCTTTCCCAGCCCAGTTGCTACTGTACAACAATTCCTTCCAGCACTACAGAAGGAATAATTTTACGTGACTAGCTCGATATGTTTGAACGGCCAGACCTCACTCGTCAGTGAAGCTCGCAGTCTCGAAGCGGGGTCCGAAACCCCTTTTCTCCCTGGAAATCTGTCGTGCGTCACTGCAAGCTCAGCTTGGAAAGCGTGGGCCCATAACCTCAAGCATTTCTGCTTGCGGCGTCACCTGCAGTGATGGCACGACGGCAGCGTCACTTCGTAGCCTGTGGGAAAAACCGTCCACGCTACAACGTTTCCAGGAACAGCACACAGCACTCTCCAACAGTAGAGGTTGGTCAAGGATACCAACATGCTTCGGACAAGTCTTACAAATGATCTTAACTGCTCTCACTCTTGCTAAAGACCACGTAACACTACGCCTTGCCTGATAGCAGAGTTCAGCACCAAAGAGGCCTTGCGATGTCTACTTTACGTCACTAGAATACAATAATAGTTCATCAGTAACTCAGCAAGGTCTCTTTGTGATGTTTGTACAGTGAAACTATCTTACCGCCACAACGGTGGACGTCAACATAAGTCTCAATGAGGTCAAACATTCAGTGCGCTCTCGTCATGCACTCTCATCAATGCACACAGCAGTAATATCTAACTGGTCTGAATGTTTGAGCACAATCATATCTGGAACGGCTTTGAGAATCCTAAACACACCTGCAGTGATGGCACGACGGCAGCGTCACTTCGTAGCCTGTGGGAAAAACCGTCCACGCTACAACGTTTCCAGGAACAGCACACAGCACTCTCCAACAGTAGAGGTTGGTCAAGGATACCAACATGCTTCGGACAAGTACCGAGCCGTTCCTGGGCTGCCCAGGGATGGCTCGGACTGCAGGGATCCTAAAGTACTACCATACGTAATGTCTATTGAGAACGCATATCGTACAAGTCACGTGTTATGTCATTGAGGTACGAGTATGATCTATACCGTTCATAAAGGGCTATAACGGCTATAGTTTACACTGCTGTTGATGGCATGTGACAGGGGATGTCACTAAGTACAGTATTGACCAATTCATTCAACAACCACCCTTTCCCACCCATGTCCCTGGTGAGGAGCGCCGTCGCGCAGACCTCCGCCTCCACACGGGAGAGTCGCGTCAACAACCTCCTGTGGCCTTCCAAGCCTTTTCTTTTGAAACATTTGGAGGGTTGCATGCTAATGCGCGGGCCTTGTTGCAGAAGCTCCAGTGGCTTTTGAACCAAGCCATCATTGCTCAAGAAGATGTGGAGGGAGATTTTTTCATACGTCGGGTCAGTTTCATCATTGCAGCCGCTGTGGGTCGCCAGCTGGCTGCTCGCCAGGTGTGAGTTCTAGCTTGAAACATTTGGGTTTGGGTCCTTGAACGATGGGCTGGTCTTCTAAAAGAAAAAGAGCATGTGTCCAGCCCAAAGGGCAGGATGAGATGCAAACTGATAACCCTAACGCTATTCGAGAACCTAAAGTTGTGATTCTGGTTTTGCATGTCCTTGCCACTCACTCGAGGGGATTGCTGCAGGTTTGAATTGGGTGCATTCAGTCTGTCATAATACACTCCGACCACTTTTCCCTGAGAGGAGTCCACTGCTTGTTGTCCTACTGGCATAACGTCCCAATTAAGTCCGCTCAATTTGCTGACAGGAGAAAGAATATTATTCCTTCCTTCCTCTGTCAGGGCCTACGGGTGTTGTATGCTTCGTTCGTAAGTGTTTTGCATTTCAATGTCGTTGTTACTTGTACCTGATCCTCAATACACACTTATTTAACTCTCTTACTGACTGGGACAGATGTAATCCTATCCCTGAAAAGAGAAAATTGTTTGCCAAGCTGACGTTTGGATTAAAGATTTGGATATTCAAGAATGATCTAGAAACAGATACACATTATGTTGTCTAACAACGATCTTAATTTTTAAAGGGTTTTTACATGCATACAAATATCGTTGTCAATGGCAGCCACTGCCTGTGGAATACTGATACCTGACATGGATCAGCTGTGCATTTAAACAATGTAGGAATCGGTAGAAGCGAAATTGGTTGTCACCGAAAGGCCAGTTCAGAATTTATGAGATTACATGGATTTCTGATTAGACTACATGGTAGATTAATCTAGTACATAGTCTAGTGTCACGACCAGCAGCCTAACCATGCTATGGCTGATCCCAACGACAATTGTCAGAGGTAGATGGTCTCAAAAATTCCTAACATTCTGATTATACATCATTTTTTCATTGAACAAAAAGCATCTAAGATACATGCGAAATCGTCAAATGCGCTGACGCCCAAAAAAGGCACCTCAGCCGACTTTGCTTGGTACCAGAGCAGAATGCATGCTTTATTGCAGATCACGGTATCACACAGCATACAATGTTCGATGTAAAACGAAACCATGCATGAGCATGTATAATACCAAAACATGCCTCATCAAGATCCACCTACCAACTTTTCAGCTGATTCATTTGATGCAGGACGACTGGACCCCCAATCCCAACCGAAAAGAAAACAGTCTGAACCTTGCCCTACTCAGTTTGCAGATGAGAGTTGGTTAAGAACCTTGTTCTGCACAGAATGAAATGCTAGTATTAAATAACCAAGAACTTAGCCTAAAAGGCCACAATCAAACTTATCCTAAAAATGAGTTTCCATGGTGACAAGGAAAGACAAGCTTCCCATACAAAACACATAAGCAAATTGTGCCCTGTTGCTGCCTGGTGAAGGTGTCTGTTGGCAGTTTTGACCCTCAGCATGCAGCAAAATCCTCCTGAAATCCTTCATCGCTTTCAAGGGTTTAGGGTTATGGGCACGTGTTGAATAAAATATAAGCGCAGATTTGTGCGAAAGTGGTGATGGGATTAGGGCAGAATGAAACTTTAATATTAATGATACCGTCGATTGTGTTACTAAGGCCCGTAGGGCAGCCTGCCCAGTTTGCAATTGCATCAATGGTGAGGAGTGTAGGATTGGTGGCAGGAGAGAATAAGGTATTTACGTGAGGTAGGAATGGTGGTTGACCCAGAGCATCAAGACCTTGGTAAGACCTCAGATTAGGGTTGTTTGTGAAATTCATGAATTGGTAGGGTGGGCAGATCAGGCCGTTGAAGGTATTTCTGAAATCAGGGAAAGCTGTGCCATTAACAGAAATGGCTGACTGTGCAAATACAACTGACTTGAATCCAGGAACTGAAAGAAGTGACGGAGTCTGGCCAGGCCTACGAAGCTCGTTTGCTTCCAGACCACCAGAGACTTCATTCAGTCTTGGTAGGAAATCTGCTGGGGTCACTGGTGGAATCGAATTGATCAACTGGTTGTGAAGCACAATCAGGTTGCCATTGAGGGCGTTGATATTCTGTAGGCCCATCAGGCTCAGCCAACTGTTAAAGAACGGGCCCCTGTAGGCTGTCCCATTGCTGGCACGGAAGGATGTTAGGGTTAAGCTGCCATTTAGGCTGCCACATTGTTGCCCAAAGGCTAGCTGATTGCAAGGGATATTTCTGATACCAGTGTTGGGGGGGGTTCCTGTCTGAATAGAGGCAGTGCAAGTTGCATCACCGTAGTCGAGGACTTCAACGATGGTCCTGTTGCCTCCGCACACTGCATAGCGCCAAGGCCCATTTGTACTCACTTGGAGTACAGAGTACACATTCGTGTCATCATTACTTTAGAGTGTCAGGTAAAGCCAGGTCTTGCATGTGTCTGCCCAAATCTACAACAGCACTTATGTAGGGTATCCAGCACACATGCAATAGCAAATGAGGATGCTCATCCTCTTTTACGAGCATTAGAGGGGTTTAAATTCCAACTGTCCTCATGAATGGTGTTTCACTGCTTAAAACCTGGCGTGGGTTGCCATTGTCAGAAAAATGCAGTCAGAATGATACGAAGTGACACAAACAGTGAGACAACAGATAAAAAATGAGACAGAATGATACCAAGCGTGGCAAGGGGTTGAGGATCAGGTCAAGTTTGAGTCATGACTAGGGTGCACACACCTGGTAAATTGAAGGTTGGGGTGATACTGCAGGTGATGGGAGGAGGTGGTGCGCCTACACAGACCCCTGATGACAGGTATGCACAGTAACCCTGCCAAGTCTGTCCACAGAAGCACACCAGGGCGTATAAGTACATTGTCATTCACATTTCAATCAAATGAGAATCCATTGCACATAACCTCTGGGGGGAAATCCCCGTCCTGGCAACGAATGGCACAAATTAATATTAACCTTGAATCAGAAAACCCCAACAAAAACAGCATTGCAGCCATTCCCGCAAAGGAGATAGTTTTAAAGAGCCATGGTATGATAACACTCTTGACTGAATTTGTCAAAACCTAAGGATGAGAACGGCTTAAAACGTTGAAAACAACCTAAGAAGCAAGCTATTGCATGTATTTCGAAAGGAGTTAAAACCACAGTATGCACATACACTGCAGAAACTCACCGCGAGTGTGGCACAGCCAATAACATCGATTTGGAAGATGACATTGTCGAGCAACACTGAGGAGGGGCAGCCAGCCAGGACGCTCAAGGCTGAGACTGAGCCAGTGCCAGTTAAGTTATTGCCTGTGATGTAAACGTTGGGGCCAAACTGGCCCGTCCAGGTTGCCAGGCCGTTGAGGCCATTCAGGGAATCCAGCAAAAGATTGTCTGTGATGTTGATGTTGTTTGGCGGACATGTAAGCCCGGAGAATGAGGACAGGTCATTCAGTGCTGTTCCTTGGATCTTGAATGAGGTGAAGTCACCGAAGCCAGTGCCTGGTGGGGCAATGATCCTCCTCACGCCCGTCAGGCCCGGAAGGCCTACCAGTCGGGGTACAGGGGGTGGGACATCCGGGAGGAGGCCGAAATTGATGGACTCGATCACTTGGATGGCGAACACGTTTCTGAGTGTTGCCAGGAACACCGGGGCTAATTGGACAGGAATGGGAAATGGAGTGTGATCCACAACCAAAGACAGCACATACTCAATAGTCTCAAGGGATCCAACCCCAAGGGCGGTGAGACCATCATTGAACTGCGGTTGAAAGTAGGTTGATGCAGTTAAATTGGCCTGGTTTGTCACAAAGAGGTACAGGTTGCCATTCAAGGTACGGCAAGTTCGGCCCGGGAAAATGGTGGCCTGGCAAGTGGCTTGGGCAGCGGTAAGGCTTAACTGGGTGCCGTTAAAGAACAATCGTGCAAAACAAGTTCCGTTGCCGATGTACTGGACCTGAAGAGTCCAGGTGATGCCATCTCCACAGACTGCAAAGGAAAACACCAAAGAAATCCACTTTACTCTGCACTCTGATAAGTCTGCAGACACTGGTTTTACAATGGTCATAATCACGAAGACCAACCGGAACCCTTTGAAGCCTAAATCCTAAAAACATTATGCACGAAGCCGGCATGGAACTGAGTTAATGCTAGAATGCATTTCTTGCCCTATGAACAGAATACAGCAGGACAATGATGAATCATGATCAAACAGGCACTGATGAGTCAGTAGTATGGATTGCATTCCACAGTTGGCAGATGGTGGCACCAATCCGAAACAGTCAATGCAGTTGAAGTTTCAGTGCCCTGCAACGATGAAGAAAGTAATGCAGAGGCACAGCAGCCAGTGCTTCATGACACCACCTAATTTGGTGAGGTGCAGCGTTGTCTCCGCAATTCAGAACTGACATTTCACGAAGGGAGGGTGACATTTACTAAGGGAGTGAGAACAAGGGGGCTCGTACTGTCGGCAGGAAGGGGCATTGGATCAAAGCAGGTTGCATCTGGTGGCGGTGGGGGTGGCGAAGGCGGGCTCGGGGGAGGGGGGGACTTGGGAGGGGAAGGAGGTGGGGGCGGGACATTGACTGGCGGCGGCGGTGGAGGCGGTGGGGGAGATGCTGGTACACACTGCCCTGGGGTGTTGACAAAGGTGCAGTACACGTTCCAGCTCTGGACACCCAAACACCATATCAGTTCCACATACAGGATTTTATAGGCCCTAACGTCGACAAGAGGCAGGTTTTGGCCATTTAAGTCGGTGGTTTGCAATTGCGTTCAACAGGATTAAGACACCGTGCATCGCTTTCCAAATGATTAAAGCAGACATGAACTCTAATTTCAGAACTGGACATGTCAGTCTAGCCGCCCAGATACCAGTGAATGCACATTCAATCATTGTAAAGAACAAGGCAAGGGGATCACGAACCGGCAAGACGCAGACTGCAGTGAAGATTAAAACGGTCGAATTGAGGGGAGATGTATTGCCACTTGGGCATTGAGCCAGCTGTCTGATCGGGGCGACGGATTGAGAGTTGAGCAGCGGGTTCCCCTGGGCGAAGACAGTGGGGCCAGGGTTGAAGAAGGTGCGAGCGCCTTCCAACCCATTGAAGCTGCCCAGACGGGCATTGTTGGTGATCTGGATGAAGCCTGGCGTGCAACTGATGCCTGAGAAGGATGTCAAGTCCAATAACGCTGTGCCCTTGATGATGAGGGAACCAAGAGAAACCCCTCCCTTGAAGCCTCGGAACTGCTGAATGGCTCTCAGTCCAGCCAATGATGCGAGGGCTGGGAGGGCTGGGCCAACATTGGTGCTGGTCGCACAGTTGGCACACTCTTGAGCCACAACTGCTTCCACCTGGACCACATCAACATAATAAGACCACTTCAAATTCGATCAGGAAGAACAGAGTTGCCATTCTGAGTCGCTCCAAGGTTTTTGTGGGCGACGAGACTTCCACCTGAGACAAGTTGCAACCGCTATGCTGGTGAAACAAGCTGAACAGGTACTTCTCAACAGGAGAACACACATACACACTGAGACATACAAAATGCAAATGCTTGACATAACAAGTACGTGATGAGTACATGTACGCGAATGGAAGACACTTACAAGCAAAGCAAATGTTACGTATGTGAGACATTGAGACAGGTTTACAACCTTTCCACAAGCAACTCCATGAGACTCCATCATAACGACACAACTACTTAGTGCATATCTGATGGAGCCGGGACACGACAATCTTTGAACATGTAAGAGAAAGAAGCGCGCAATAGGATGGTCGACGCAGTTGGGTTCGGGTTAGTGTCAGGGAGACAGACGAGTCTCACCTGTCTCAGAAGAGTGAAGAAAACTGGATTAATGAATTGGGGAATCGGGAAAGGGGAGTGGTCGACTTCAACAGTCAGGGCGTTTGCAATCACAATCACGTTGTTAAGGCCCATGTTGGTGAGCCACTTGTTGATGTCTGGCTGAATATACGCAACACTCCTTGTCCTTCTGATGGTGATCTTGACTGCAGATTGGATGCTGGCGCAGCTTGCAATTCCAGGGAAAGCAAGCTGATTGCAGTTCAAGGCGACAGTGGTGGGAGTGCCAGTTGCACTTGTTTGCTCAATTCTGAATGCTGAGCAGGTGCCATCGCCATTGTCCGCAATCGACAAGAACCCGTAGAGGCTGCCGCAGGCTGTGCAAAGGACAGGCCATTCACTAAGAAACAAAACAACCATTCTCCTTAAGGCAGACAGCTCAGGACGATGATAGTGTTGTAGGCATAGAAACTTATGTTTTACATTGGTGGAAACACAAAAAAAGGCGACAGACAGACACACTGTCACATGCGTGCGCACGCTCCATCACAGAAACAGGGGTCCAAAACAAGTCTGAAGTGCAAGGTTGATAGATTAGAAATCATTGATAGAGAGTGCCATCGAAGTAAAGAGCGTTTTTAGTGTAAACAGATGATTTTTAGATACTTACTGGGTGCAGTGGTGGGGGAAATTGGCGTGTTGCAAGCAGGCAATGGTGGAGGGGGTGAAGGGGGAGGTGGTGATTGTGGTGGTGGCGGAGGGGGTGAGCATGCATTGCAGCCAAATCCATTGACGAAGGAGCAGTATTGATTCCAGCACTGCACTCCCATGCACATCAGTAAATTCAATTTAAATAGGCACATGGTGTTGAAAGTATTTTAGGGTAAATACACAAACAACTATTGTAGGGTACAGGGATAGATAAGAAAAGCACATGTCAACTGTAAGTGAAGCCTGCAAGCGCTCTCTTCATAAGGAAATGCCTTATGTGCTCTACAAGAGAATATCTACAGCCAGAAGACATTTCTGGCATAACAATAACACAAAAGTTCCCCGATAGCAAGCAAAAGAGAAAGCATTCGACAGCCTCCTGCTGCCAAAATGGAGAGGCAGCAGGAACAGAACACAGAACTCTGACTGAGCAGCAGGGTCACTAAAAAACAGCAGACAGATGGAGTACTAAAAGGATAACCTACCGTTGATGTGCAAGCAGCTGACTGAATCAAGATTGCTGAAAACAGGGGACTGGTTGCGGCACCAACACAGCTGGCTAGACGCTGAAGCTGGAACACTTCAGGGGCACCAAACAGCAGTTGATTGTTAGTTATGAAGACTGTGGGTCCCGGGACAATGGTAGTTTGCATATTGGTCAACCCAGCCAGGCTTAACAGAGCTGTGTTACCAGTAATCTGGAGGTTACCAGGCGAGCAAGCAATTGAGGCCAAGGTGAGACCAATGTTGGAAAAGAGTGTGTTTTTAATGAAAATACTGGTCTGGGCTCCACTCCTGGCAGCAAAGTTCCAGGACTTCACATATAATGCAAATCCGGGCAGCGACACAAGCCTGGGGACTGTTGCAGCAACATTGGTGTTCACCAAACAGTTCTGGCACTCCTGGAATGTGAGTGCTTGTGCCTGCTGTAGAGCAGTGAAGAACCGGGGGCTGATGCCAGCAGGAATAGGGTTTGGAGTGTGGGTGACCTGCACTGTAACGGCACCTGAGATGACCTGCACTGTATTCAATCCCAGGATGGTGAGGAACGTATTGATGTTGTTAGGGTTGAAGGCAACACCGAGGTCGTTTCTGGAGAAGGTAATGGCAACTGTGGATGCCCACAAAAAGATGCATTGCTTTCCATACAGGAACTGGGGTGGAGAAGCCGTGGTGATGACAAAGGGAGGTTGAGTTACACCGCCGAGTGTGACGGACACGGTAGCTCTTCCATCACCAGTATCAAAAATCTGGATAACATCATTGGCATCGAAGATGCTGGCTGTGCTGTTACACACTGTATCCCCAGCCACCATCATTTCTCAGTCTCGGCATGGGAGAGGACTTTGAATTCCAGCGAGTGCTTGTGTGGTCAACAGTGTGAGGAGCTCCAGTGGTTCAAAACGCACAAAAAGGTAGTTTTCATGGTAGTGTTGGCTGTGGGTGGCATCCGGTCACAACTCTTCCATGAAGAGGCCGAGTCAGGATACCATTGGTGGTGCTTAGGGTTTGTTCAGGGTGTACTTGATTGAGTGTGAATATGCCCATTTAAATCTCAAACTGCACAGCAAATCAGCTTGACAAGTGATGCCGAAACTTCATGGTGAGTAGTCATTCACAGCAAGGGCTTTGTCTCACGTCCCATATACCTCGAACAATATTGAACACATGAGGAAAGATGCGAGGAGTCCAACAGTGAGGCACCAGGGAAACAACACCAGGAGAGCACAAAATGTACTCCATCTTTGTTCAGAGGCAAAGGAAGGAGGCAAATGGGCAGAGATACTTACATCCAACGGTCAAGCTTGGCACTATAGGAGTTCTGCATTGGCTGCACTCACACACACCAATTGTGTCAGGTAAAAATCTATGAGGCATGCAACATCAGGACAACTGCAGAGGGCCACATGATCAATCAAAATACATCAGCCGTGTGTTTCACACAGACCAAACGTTTTAGAATTAGACATGCCAATACTCTCCACATGAAAACCGACGAAGATGCCGTACTCTGCTGACTGCTCCGCCGCGGCCTGAGAGTCGGGAGCGAGAGCTGGGGCCTCGAGACCGTGGGCGGCAAAGGTCAAACTCAGCAGCAGTAGTGCCAGCGGCACCTGTATGTCCAAAACAACAGTATTACTTAGCAATCTCGGGCGTAAGGACGCTCAAAGGCAGCTTAAATGCAGAAGACCAAGTGAGCTCCAAAACTTTTGAGCTGCCAGAGGGGATTCGGAGTTATTTTACCACAAGACTCAAACTGAGTTTCAATGCAACGTCAGAGACCTTCCGAAACTTAAGTCTTCACGCCTTAGGGATACTCGAAAGGGCTTAAGCAGCCCCCGCGTTGTCGTCTTGGTGAAATTAACCAGCTCTACGTGATGCTCAGATGCTACATGCCATACTCACAATCACACTGGCTTAAGTTCTGAAGTAATGTGGCACGTTCGCAATCGACATATACTTTTGGATGTAACGACGGTTCCGGACATACCAATCGACGAGAAAGCACAGTTGGTATCAGAGCAACCAGCTCTACACTTCAGAATCTCGCATGGAGGAAATCACAAGTAACAGTGTCTTCTGGTGCACAGATTTCAGTGGCTACTTCGCCCATTACTCCAAACGAGCAATTATACTTTTTCGCGGGATTGAGCATCGCAGTAAAAATAGAAACGAGATTTCAAGAAATCGTGTTTTCCAAGTGAAAGCAATAAGATATCCCAATATATTTTAGGCTTCACTTGCCAGTTAAAGCATCAATTCTGCCTTCATGTCTTCCACTCGATGTACTTGCACATCTACACTTCAGGGGGAGCCCTGGGCGTTGCATCCCAGCATCTACACTGTTCACCATAGCAACAGAGAAAGATGTAGATAACCAGAAGCATACCTTCGCCATGTTGAGTGCGGGCGTGGTCTTCAGCAGACGCAGTCGCGATGTTGGAGTCGGGCTCGTGAAAATTTCCACTATCCCGAAATAAAACACATCAAAGAAAGTCTTTGCTCCTTTACCTTTCACCGAAGCTCTTATATTTCGGGAGAACTGCTTGACAACTGGGCCTTAGCGCCTCAGCTGAGTGTTGTGATTCAAAATGCTGCCGACAGCTGCTGCGAGTCAAGGGCGGGGTTCAAAGGGTCGATAAATTACCGAAATCTTGACAGACAGCATCATCAGGGCGCACAGAGGAGGCACGACAGGAGCGGTGATGAGTCAACTATGATGACAAAAAGCTCCACACAAACCATTTTCTGGAATTTTGATGAATAGGTCTCCGCATTCTTGTGCCACCAGTACTTTCTGGGGAACATGAAGGTAACAGATTTTGAGTGCATATCCTTTCTCTGACCGGGACGTACAGCTCAGGAGACTTCTGCGGCTACGCATTATGCTGCAATTGCGCCTCTGAAGCAGGCTGGCACATGAAATTGCCAGGCTTGCCAGAATTTATTGCAACCACTCCCCCTTTCGGGAAGCAAATCCAGCCTACTGGCATTGAGATAGCGAGTCTAAAATTGCACAGGCCCGAATGGAATCGGAATTTGGGACTTGCATTGAGGCTCCCAACTCCCCTGACACATGACAAATTTACACCTGGACTTGCCCATGAGGTTTGGCCAGAACACGGTCACGGTGCCGTGGCCCCTTTGGATATTCCACGGTGAAGCCCCCCTTCCCGCCCGACCCTCCCCCTCCCCCTCCCACCCCCTCGGAGGAAAGAGAGGGGCAGATGATGGTGCGGGAAGCAATATAACATCATTACATCTAGCACCAAGAATCATTGTGCTAGCTCAAGAGGGCCTCTCCCGGTTCCCTGCAGTACACAATTGGCCCCTCCCAACTCCCTTCTCTGACTGGCTGGAACGCCCTTCAAGAAAGAAATATTCCGTGAGCATGCCAGCTTGGGCCCTGTAAGAAGTGCCTGCCAGCCTTGCAAGTGTTCCTGCATAAGCAGTTCCCACACAGCGTCCCTGTCCCCCTGTTCGTCCCTTCTGCCGTGAGGGCTGGCTCTGGATGTAATACTTCCTT
>KV908469.1:315891-345891 GCA_002005505.1 Botryococcus braunii | reverse complement strand
TACTATTGTTAATAACTGCTACAGTAGTTGTTACTTACCACTACTGCAGTACCTGACACTGGCATGATGGCCTACCTGCTTGCCTTCCTGTCACAATATCTGGAAAAACTCGAATCCAGATTTCTCCAGAACGTTCGATTTGTTCTGCTGGCCATCCTTGTTGTCCAGCCCACAAAGGAGGAGAGCAGAAGGGCGATGAGGAGGAGGAAGTAGAGGATGATGACGATTCCGAGGGGAGACAAAGACCGGGGAAGAGAAGGAGGGGGTTGGGGAGACGCGTCTGTCCAGCGCACACACCATCATGTGTGAACGTGTGTGTGCGTGTGGTGTGTGTGTGTGTGTGTGTGTGTGTGTGTGTGTGTGTGTGTGTGTGTGTGTGTGTGTGTGTGTGTGTGTGTGAGAGAGAGAGAGAGAGGGGGGGGGACAGAGAGAGAGAGAGAGAGAGAGAGAGAGAGAGAGAGAGAGAGAGAGAGAGAGAGAGAGAGAGAGAGAGAGAGAGAGAGAGAGAGAGAGAGGGGGGGGGGGAGAGGGAGAGAGAGGGGGGGGGGAGGGAGAGAGAGGGGGGGAGAGAGGGGGGGAGAGAGAGGGGGGTGGAGGGAGAGAGGGAGGGGTTGTGGAGAGGGGGGTTAGAAAAGGGTCAACACCTCCTTGACATGGGAGGGCAGAACGACTGTTTTGCAGTGGAGGCGAGCAAGAGCTTCTGACAGCCGAATCAGAGCCTCCAGCTGGCGCACTGTGATGCGGTACGCTGTACTGCTTCCGGGTACTGCATCCTCAGTGCGGAGCCTCTTGTATGCTTCAACCAGCTTTGTCTTGGCCTGCACGGAGCCCACCCCCCCCCCCCACCCTTTCTCGCGAGGCCTCCTTTTTGACCCACTTTAGACTACACTCCAAGTTTCAAACGCCGTCAAGTTGAGAAGGGAGTGCAAGAATGGCTACCTCCTCGCTGACTTGCGGCCGGTGAGAGCGGCAGTAGCGGATGTAGCACTGCAGTTGACGCATCGTGTACGGCACGTTGAAAGCGCGGTCCCTCCGCTGGTGTACCGACACGATGTGCTCGGCCACCAGCCGATCAATCGTGTCGTCCGGTTCGTCGATCATTATGTGCAGCAGGTCGAACCTGCACGTGCCCAGCTCGAAACTGAGTTACTAACCCTGATTGGAAGTCTGTGTCGCCTGCTCTCCTGTCTGTAAAGATTGGGATATGCGCGCACGCGCGCGCGCGCGCGTGTGTGTGTGTGTGTGTGTGTGTGTGTGTGTGTGTGTGTGTGTGTGTGTGTGTGTGTGTGTGTGTGTGTGTGCGCCGCGCATGCGCACGGGAGCGTCTACGCGTACACGTGCCCACACACGCACACCCTTGTGCAAATCGAGCGGTAAGATCCACAGACAGGAAGGAGAGATACATTAACTTCACCACTCCCCAAGCCACGCCCCCCCCCCAACACACACACACACACACACACACACACACACACACACACACACACACACACACACACACCACACACACACAAGGCAAGCATGCATCAATGAGGGGCTCCGCGCCATGCAGTGTGCTGAGAAAAGTGTTAAAGTGTGAGTGACCCGGCACACACAAAGAAGATATTATATAAGCAGCACCAACATTCCCCGTGCCCCAGTGTGCTCCTCCGGTAATGTGGGTGGGAGGGGCAAGTCACCTGGACAAGATGGCGGGCGGCAGTGCAACATTATAGCGCAAAGGCTTACTCCTGTCATACCTCCCTCCCACAGGATTTGCAGCTGCTAGAATTGAAGTCCGCGCATTCAGCGTTGCCTGCAGCACCCTCGCAAGCCTTCAACCAAATATTTTCTATTTCGAGTACCTGCGTGTGTGCACATGCGTGCGCCCACCCAGGCAAACACTGTTTCTCTCACACGCTCCGCAAGAAGCGAATGTACGTATACACACACCAACAACCCCCCAAAACACACAAACACACCTCACACTCCCCCCTCCTGCCTCCCCCCTTCGTCTCTCTCTCTCTCTCTCTCTCTCTCTCTCTCTCTCTCTCTCTCTCTCTCTCTCTCTCTCTCTCTCTCTCTTCTCTCTCTCTCTCTCTCTTTTATATATATATATATTATATATATATTATATATATATATATATATATATATAATATATATATATATATATATATATATATATATATATATATATTATATATATATACATCTCTCTCTCTCTCTCTCTCTCTCTCTCTCTCTCTCTCTCCCTCTCTCTCTCTCTCTCTCTCTCTCTCTCTCTCTCTCTCTCTCTCTCTCTCTCTCTCTCTCTCTCTCTCTTTCTCTCTCTCTCTCTCTCACACACAGACACAGACACTCACCCCCCCCCCCACACACACACACACACACACAACACACACACACACACACACACGCACACACCACACACACACACACCCCAAAACACACGCGTATGCCTTCACACGTGCAATTTCAATAACTAAACACAGAGGCATAAGCAGTGCCTAGCACACAAGCACACAGGCAGGAGCGCGCCTGGATGCCGGCTTTGGCAATGGAGATGGTCTGCTGCTCCATTGCCTCGTGGATGGCGACCTGGTCCCGCACGTCCATCTTGTCAAATTCGTCGATGCAGCAGATCCCGTTGTCTGCCAGCATCAGGGCTCCGGCCTCTATGCAGAACTCGTTCGTGTCCGGCTCCTGCGCATGTGTTCCCCCACCACCGTAACAGTCTCACCACTACCCAGCATTGCCTTCTCTTCCTTCTTACGGAGACCTCTCTTTGCAGACCTTTATGCGGACCCCTTCATGCCGACCTTTGTGCAGACCTCATTACGCAGATCTCTTTATGCCGAACTCTTTATGCCGACCTTTGTGCAGACCTCTTTTTGCCGACCTCTTCATGCAGACCTCTTCATGCCAACCTGTTTATGCCGACCTTTGTGCAGACCTCTCTATGCTGACCTCTTTATGCGGACCTGTTTATGCCGACCTCTTTGGGCAGACATCTTTATAGACATCTTTATGCAGGCCTCATTATATATGCGAACCTGTTAATGCCAACTCTTTATATATGCGGACCTGTTCATGCCGACCTCTTTATGCATACTTTTGTGCAGACATGTAACCAGACCTCTTCATGCAGACCTCGTATGCAAATCTCATCATGCAGACCTTTATACACGCTTTCAAAGTTGTGGGCAAAGGGGCTGCCTAGACAACGTGGCAGTCATCAATCCAAACGCCATGCAGGCTTCAGTCAGCAGAGCAAGGTTTTTGAAGCAGGATCTGTAAAGGAGGGACTTTCTGAGAAATGGCGGGGATCCCTAGAAAATAAACGCATTTAAGAGATCTCTTGAGCAATTGAAAATTTAACTATTTGTTTCACACACATCTCTCTGACAAATACAGAACTTACTGTCTCTCTGGGATACATGTCATCGATAAGTACAACCTCAACTATACTAAGTTCCCCACATTGAGAAGTGCCACCTGTACTATCTCTTTGGATTACTTCTCAGCGAGATCTATTTTACAGACAGTTACTAGAAAGTTCTCATTGACCAGAACAAATTGTACTTTGTCTTCCAGATACCTCTCCATTAGATAAACAAGCTTCAATTTCTCATTATCTCATCAATACTTCTCACTCCAGATGTTCGTCCTACTGGTTTCTTTCAAATACATCTCAATATTATCAACGACCTGTACTATCTCTCGTTTTGAACCTTCTTATTGAAATGTACAGCCTTGACTTTCTCATGGGTTACCATTGTCAAACCATAGATACATCTTCGGGCGTGGAGGCACCTTGCACCTGTAACTAACTCATTTGAATGATATCCAGACCCACAGGTACACCGGCAGAAGATGAAGAGGTATCTCAAGACTTTCGGCACATATCTTTGTGAGAGAAACAGAGTATCAGGCGCACCTGGCTGTTTCGAGAAGTACCACACACCCATCAATTATCCCTCATCCGAACTTGAGACCAACAGATACAGCTACAGCTAGAAGTTTTGCAATTACAGCTAGAAATTTTGCAACTACAGCTAGAAATTTTGGAACCACAGCTAGAAATTTTGCAACTACACCTGCTCCTGATTCCTTATTTTCCTCAAGATGAGCTTTTCCCTCCTACCTATCCCCTTTTTTCAGGGCATGTGGTCGTCCAGGGGGGAGTGTTTGCGGTTCCGGGGGTACCTTGACCACGGAAGCCGTGAGGCCGGCTGCGGAGGAAGACTTGCCGGAAGTGTACACTGCTCTTGGCAGGAAAGTGGCCACATACTTGAGCATCTGTGACTTGGCGCAGGAGGGGTCTCCCACGATGGCCACGTTGATGTCTCCCCTCAGATTGATCCCCTGCGCACCCAACCCCACGGTGCCGTTGTCACATGCCCGTTCCCCCCAGGATATAATAGACTGGTCCCTCAGACTGGTTCCCTGCGCACTCAACCCCACAGCGCCTTCCTCAGTCAACCACCCCCCCCGGCCCCCAACACCCCCCCCCCCCCACACACACACACACACACACACACACACACACACACACACACACAAACAAACAAATAAATACAGTAAATAAATCACAAGTAAATAAAGAAATAAATAAACAAATAACGCTCGGCCGGTTCCAATCAAAAGAGAATGTGTCGGGACAGTGCAAATGGACTGTTCCTGCCAAAGGGAGTTTGTGGTGGGGCACAGCACTTGGAGGGACCCGTTAATAAGGGGCGTGGGGGGGGGGGGGGCGGAGGTGCATGCCTCGGCGGTCTTCTTGTGGACGCCCCCAGGAGCATCAGCAGGAGGGCGCGCTTGATATCCTCGTGCCCGTACACGCCTGGGGCCATGCTGCGCGCCATGTCGCTGTAGATGTTGGGGTTTCCCGCCATTGCCATCACATCTTGCGCCTCCGCCTCCGTCAGTTCCGCCAGCACTTGTTCAGGCAGCAGCTCCGTGTCCCCTCGGATGTTCACCTGACCCAGTCGCGCCTCCGCCTCCTGCACGTGTTGAACCCCCCTCCCCTTTTTCCCATGATATTATGACCTGCCATGTCCATGAAATTGTGACCTGCCCTCTCCATGGTGTTGTGACCTGACCCAGTCGCGCCTCTACCTCCTGCATGTGCCCCTCCCCTCTCGCGCGCCCGCCCCCCCCCCCACACACACACACACACACAGAGAAAGAGAGGGGGGGGGAAGGGGGGCCACATACATGAACATATGTGCATGCAGGCAGACGCAGACACGCACATGTGCAGAAACAAACAGACACACACTACCACAAAGGAGAAGCACCCTGTTCCGCTCTCCCCCACCACACAGGCCCTATTTGAAGACCCAGGTCGGCACACATGCGCTGGCAAACTTCCCACAACAGCCACACCCTCTAGTGTGTGCGCACTCCCAGTGCCAGACACACCACACACACACACACACACACACACACACACACACACACACAACACACACACACACACACACACACACACACACACACACACAGAGAGAGAGAGAGAGAGAGAGAGGAGAGAGAGAGTGAGAGATAGATAGATAGAGAGACAGAGAGAGAGAGAGAGTGAGAGTGAGAGAGAGAGAGAGAGAGTGTGTGTGTGTGTGTGTGTTGTGTGTGTGTGGAGAGAGAGAGAGGAGAGAGAGAGAGAGAGAGAGAAGAGAGGGGAGAGAGAAAGAGAGAGAAGAGGAGGGAGAGGGAGAGAAGAGAGAGAGAGAGAGAGAGAGAGAGAGAGAGAGAGGAGAGAGAGAGAGAGAGAGAGAGAAGCAGACACAACCACACACATGTACACAAAGAAAGTTTTGGAGAGGGTGTGAGAGGGAAAGTGAGAAAAGGGGGGGGGGGAGACAGCGCGAGAGAGACATGGAGACGAGGGGCAAGGAGGGTTGTGCCTGGGAGGAGCAGGCCAGGAAGGAGAGGCGGTAGGTGAGCTCCCGGCACCCAAGAAAGCGGGGCCCTGTGACGCCCTCGGAGGCGTTTCCCCTGTCTCCGCGTCCTGCATATCACCATCTCCCCATTCATCCCCCCTCAACCTCGAATGCTTTCCGTCTAACCCCACAGATGGCTTCAGAAACATTTCCCCTGTCTCTGAGTCCTGCATATCACCATCTTGCCAGTCACTGCGCCTACGGCCTCGAAGGCTTTCCCGCTGTCCCCACAGACCCCCTCAGACGCACTGCACCTGTCTCGGCGTCCTGCATATCACCATCTCTCAGGTCACGGCCCCAGCAACCTCGAAGGCTTTTCCCTGTCCCCATAGACCCCCTCGGAGGCCTTTCTCCTAATCTCTCATTTGCATATGCTCTGTCAGCCACGAAAAACACCCCCCCCCCCTTTCTCTGCATTTAGCATGGCCTGGGTATGCATGCAGCTTTGCCCTGTCGGCAGACTTGCCATGCTGCTTTGGAGGGAGAGGGCTGGCAGAATAAGAGCGTCTGTTTTCTCCTGCCCAAGGCTAGCACGCTATCCGGCAGCCTGCCTGCTTCCCCCCCCCTCCCCCTCCCCTCTCCCCCCCCCCCCCCCCCCCCCCCCCCCCCCCCCCCCCCCCCCTCCCCCCCCCCCCCCCCCCCCCCCCCCCCCCCCCCCCCCCCCCCCCCCCCCCCCCCCCCCCCCCCCCCCCCCCCTCCCCCCCCCCCCCCACGCACGCCCAGACAGCACGACCATTCTGTACCAAAGCACCCAAGAAACCTAATGCGACAAGCAGGGGAGACGGGGGCAGGCGACCTCCTGGGCGGGCCTCGATGCGCTCTCCCGGGCGGAGATGGCGGCCACGTCGGGCACCACCACCAGCATGCCCGTGAAGACGGCCTTGTCTCCGGGGCGTGCCTTGTCCACGCCCTCGTTCCGCAGAATCACCTCCATTGTGCGCGGCAGGCTGCCCGCCGGCACCTGCCCATCCACCCCCGCCCCCCCCGGGCTTCGCCTTTGAGAGAGGCGGAGCACGCGTTGCTTGTGCAAAGGTATGTGCATGTGGGGGCGAGGGGGAGGGATGGGGGGAAGAGACAGACAGAGAGAGAGAGAGAGAGAGAGAGGGGGGGGGGCAGAGAGGGAGAGAGGGAGAGGTGGGGGGGGGAGAGGGAGAGAGAGAGAGAGAGAGAGAGAGAGAGAGAGAGAGAGAGAGAGAGAGAGAGAGAGAGGAGAGAGAGAGAGAGAGAGAGAGAGAGAGAGAGAGAGAGAGAGAGATCCAACTTACAACAAACGAGTCAGCTATTACCTTGGAGGTAGCCACTGTCATGATAGAGAGTCAGGCAATCTCCTTCACCCGGGAATGTCACAGCAATTTTTAAGGGCCAGGGCAGGCTGCCAGGCAGTCTCCTCCAGGCCCCCAATACCGACATTTCCTTTGCAATGTTGCTCTTCAGAGAGGAGCGTCACGCAATCCCTCCAAGTCTCAAATCCTTGGGAGGTCCTCTTGCACTTGCAACACGTTGCCAGCTCCCTCCAGGTCTCGAAACCTTGGAATGCATTTGCATTTCCCCCAGCCAATTCTCTCCAACTCTTTGAAACATTGGAATGTCCTTGCACTTTCAAACATGTTGGTAACTCCCTCCAGTCAATTCCTCTTGGGACTCGACTTGGAACGTCCTTGCATTCGCAACATATTGGCAATGCCCTCCAGCCAATTTCCTCAAGGTCCGCAACCCGGATGAGCCCTGTTGCTCTCTTATCAACCAAGACCCAGCGCCAAGTAGCACGAACGTCTGAGCGCAGAGCATGCGGGGTAAGCCCCACCTCGCTCGGGTTCTCCTGGACTTTGGCCCGTTGCCAGTCGATGAATGTGCTCTCCTCCCTCAAGAGCTGCCAATGGACTCTGCAGGCGCCCCAACCAGCCTTACCAGCCAGACCTCTTCAAAACTTAGACTTCCCCCCCCCCCTTTTTTCTTTTTTTTCCCTTTTTTTTTTTAAATTAAATAACGTTTCTGTTTTGTCATACAATCCAGGCTGACTCCCGTCCTCTTAATCTTGGCTACTGAAGCCCTAGTGGCTGATTCTGGATGCAACATTCCGTCTTTCCTTGAAAAGCAATAGAGTCAGGGGAGTGGCGTGATCCACCATATGGGGGACATGCTTTTGCAGCACCTGTTACAAGTGTTGTATAAGAATATGTTGGAGAGCACCTTGTCGAACATGTGTCCTGAGTGCTGCCAGACCAAACTGGTGGGAGACTAGCTTGGGCAGCAGTAGTCGCCGACTGTTGTTGAGACTGAAAACACTCGTGTGACAGCCATTTAATGCGTGATATAGAGTTGAAGGTATGAGGGACAAGCATGTGAAGCAAATAATATGGGTCATGAGAAGATGGAACATCGTCTTCCTCTCTTCCAACCTCCCTCCCTCCCTTCCCCCCTCTCTATTTCTCACTCCCTCTTTTCTCCCATCCCACCCGCACTAGTGCGCCCCCCCCCCAAACACACACACACACACACACACACACACACACACACACACACACACACACACACACACACACACACACAGGCAGTGCCAGCCCTTCCCGACATGCAAATGTGCACACACACACACACACACACACACACACACACACACACACACACACACACACACACATCCCCCCCCCACGCACACACATATACACACAACACCCAACTCCTCCCAACAAAAAAAGAAACCAAGTGCGTGTTCACCGAGCACAGCTGCCCACTCCCACTGTCTCTCTGCATCCAGTTCAACAAGGAAGTTCGCATCCACATGGAATGGCACGATTCAGACAAGCGGCGAGAAGCATCGGGGAAGCTGGGCAACAGCTGGGCTTTCACAACCTACCTGTTTCCACAATTTTGCCCCGGGCAGATGAGCGGGGGGGAGTATTTGAAATGCTGCTCGACCCCCCGCACAACTGTGGAGCAGTTGACGCAGCGGAACGCGCCCAGGAAGAGCTCTGGGCGTACTTCGCTTGTCCGGGTGACAGTGCCAATGAAGCACACGAGCTTGCCTAAACAGGCAGTCGTCAGGTCCCTCAGCTTTTTGGAGGAGGGAAGGTTGACAAAGCTGACCCAGAACTCCCTTGGAAGACCCTCCTGAACATCCAGGGCGTCTGGCCGATACTTCGCTGTCAGATTCTGCAGCGCCTTGCGCAGGTATGGGTCCATCCGATAGTAATGCTCTGATATGACTTCTGCCAAGCTTGCATCAAAGTTGTTGAGGTGCTCGAAGTCGACTGTGAGGGTTCCGCTGTCATTGTTAGCCATGTCCTGCTCACACAAGGCAAAACGTTGTTTGTGTGCCGGGTTTGCAGGGGAGTGTTGAGTTCCAGTGGAGAATCCCAGAAACATTCCCACCACTTTCGCACCCTCGACACCATTGTGAATTTCCTCTTTCAGATGATGCCATTGTTAATTACGCGCTGCGATTGTGTTCATGAAGACGTTGAATGTAGCGCAGGTGGACTGTTGATCCCGACGTTTGCTGCGCAGTAGTAGGGTGATCACGAGCTGCGGCTCTCGATAGTTTGATAGGGCCAACGTCCTCACAAGTGCTTGTTGCAGGATTTAATGTGATCGTGCCTCAGTTACATCTCGAACAAGGCAGGATGACCTTCGAAAATTCTGAAAATGATGTTTTTAGAGAAATCCAGTCAGCACCCCACCCAGATATCGTGCACCAAGAAAATGGTACCTGCAACTGATCCAAGTATATTGTCCGAGTTTCTGTCATTGGAACGTCATCCTCCGAGTTGGTAGGAGCAACATCCTCGACTTCAGTGTACTCCGTCAAGAAGCGCACAAACTTGTCCCGGACTTCCTCGCATAGCTCGTTGCTAACTGTTGGTGTGGAATCCATTTTCAAATGAATTATAATCGCCTTCAACCTGATCAGAACATTATCAGGACGCTGCCATGCAACAGATCGTTTCAAGCAAGCGTTGTACTCAGCCCGACACAGCGTTGGCGGGAAAACCCCGTACAAGTTTTTTGTGATCTTAGACTTCTGATTGAGCCACGTCTCCCACGTGATTGTTTTTGAAATTGCGGTACCTCATGGGAGGCCACAGCCCTAAGCCCAATGCAAATGCGAGCGTGAAAAAAGTCAGGTTGGTCCAATAGTTTCTGCTTTGTTTGTCTGTTATTCAGTGGATGTGGCATAGGTCTCCAAGGAAAGGCGGGGGCCAACGCTATCCCGGCGCAGCAGCAGAGGGTTGTGTGTTCCAGATGGAACGCGAGGTCTTTGAGATCCCTCGCTAACATCGAAAATTTGGTTCTTTTCTAAAATGACGATGTAATCTTTGCGCGGCTTTACCAGTGTTGCCGGGAAGATCAGGCAGGATCTGCTCCCCAACATAATTAATGTTACTTTGGCCGCCGACGTGAGTTTGTTCTATATCTGGGTCAAAATGTCAGTAAAAAAGGAAGTCTGCAGTGCCTTCATGGGCATGGGCGTTGTACTTGAGACGGAAGCAGTCGCTGTACTGACGGCATTTTTAGAAGCCCAACCGTACTTAGAAGAGGCGCTGAAGTCCATTGTGGATGCCGTTGAGTCAGGTGACCCAACAAAATGTTGTAGCACTCCAATATGTGTGGGCAATAGTAGTGTGCCCAGGAAAAAGTTGCATGACGTGGAACTTGTCACAAATGGTTATAGGCTGGCTAGTTGGCCTCCAAAAGTAATGATGTACTTCATGACGAGGATTGGGGTGCAGAAAATGTGCTAAGAGTGACAGCCAGCAAAGCTCAGGAGCTTATTGAGTCACTGAAAGGAGATACGGCAGCAACACCTCCTGTGCAGATTATAAATGCCTACGACATTCCGCAAATGTGCTTCGATCCTATTCGAAAGGCGTTCTACCTATCTCAGGCTCGACTAAGCCTGCAAGGGTCTGCCAAGGTACCCAAACAGATACGCTGATTAAGTTGTTAGATGGATGCATGAACTGGATAGGGGAGAGAGGAGCCAATCAGAATCTTGGTGGTAGCAGAAGTGCAAGCACGGTCAGGGACAACAATTTAGAGACTGAAAGGCAGTCAATGCAGAAGCGTTTACTTCACACACACAGACACACACACACACACACACACACACACACACACACACACACACACACACACACACACACACACACACAAGAAAGGGCAAGTAAGAAGTCTTGCCTTCAGTATGAGCAGCACAATGCATCAAGGTCAGGATCACGATGGGGCATCGCCACGTGCGAAGAAGAGCTCGACCATTTGCATATGTCTGCAGCTGAGCTTGGGCATGCACCATGGCTGTGAATTGGCAGATGTTTCTCGATGCGCGTATGCAGGCACCATGGCACATGAATAAAAGCCTTACGTCCCAAAGCCTCGGCCTCATTGGTTTTCAAAACACTCAATGATCTCGATGTAGGGGCTTTCAAGCCATCGCCCCCACCCCCCCCCCAACACACACACACACACACACACACACACACACACACACACACACACACAGAGAGAGAGAGAGAGAGAGAGAGAGAGAGAGAGAGAGAGAGAGAGAGAGAGAGAGAGAGAGAGAGAGAGAGAGAGAGAGAGAGAGAGAGAGAGAGAGAGAGAGAGAGAGAGAGAGGAAATTTGGGGGGCCCGCATCGGGTTCGCACCACATGCTCTGAGCACCTTTGATGTAATCCTGACAGGACAAAATCAACGTGCGGGTGGAGAGATTCCTGTTGTTGCGGCAACGGGTTCTACGCAACCCAGCTTTCATGAGGCCAGTTTTTGGAGGCTTGGGTGCAACTACCAGGCAATACTGTCAAGTAAGGGGGACTCCTTGCATTCGCTCCATGCATGAATTGGTGCTTTGTGCAAAGGGACAAAGCTTCACCAAGAGTGCACAAGTCATATAGCAATTAGTTTGGAGCAGAGCGGGTTGGGGTCGAGACACAATTAGAAAGCAAAAAGGGGCTTGTAGGTAAAAAGGGTATGCACTTCAGCTGGGTAGCACAGCATCATGCAACATTTAATATTGCTGAATTGATATCCCTGAACGCTAATCTGAACATGAACTTGAGGCCGTAAGGTGATCTGCTGTGAGGGACAATAAGAGAGTCCCTCTGCGTGTCTCTGATGCGGTTGAGTGGAAGACAATGGACATGTGTGTGTGCGTGCGTGTATGTGTGTGTGTGTGTGTGTGTGTGTTGTGTGTGTGTGTGTGTGTGTGTGTTGTTTGTTTATCGTTTTTTTAAGTTTCTTTTTTCTTTCCCCCCCCCCCTCCTCTTTTTCCTTATTTGGTTTAGGTTTTTAGAATGTCTATGTGACGTGTGTAGTCACTGTGCTCCCTGCTTCTGTTGCTGCAGCCTGCTGTGCATATTTTGTTTCTCTTCCTTTTTTCTTCCTTTCTTCCCACCAGTTTACTTCTTGTCAGTTGTTCTTCCAACCCTGTGTCGTGGCAAATTCCCAAAAGGGCATGCACTAAGCGAACAGAGAAAAGCACGGCCTCCGAGACTTACAAACCTACTTGCAATAGACATACTTTCTCACGTTCTTCCGCCGAGATATGTTGAGACTTGCTGCCGATATCACGCAGTCCTCACAGGTTCAAACCAGCTGTTGGTCTGTCAAAAAAAGTCGGAAAAATTTTGCGTGCCCATCAATCACCTCTGTACTGCAGACCGATGGCCTCAGCCCATCAGGAGCTTGCCCACCAAGTCTCCTTGGCTGACTTGACCAGCACGGGTGGCCGGACTTACTTAATGCATGTGTTGTAATTGCAGCTCACAGAAATAAGGGCAATGGCGGGCCAATATGGAGTCACGCTTTATGTAATGGGGTACATAACCCAGATGGCCGATGGGCGGTACTACCTGGAGGACTTGTCAGACGCTGTACCTCTTGATGTATCTGGCGCAGAGACTCCTGCTGGATTCTTCACAGGTGAGCTCGCGGACAGCATGTGCCTTGTTGCGATCAGAAAATTGCGCCACAGCAAAGGCGGAAGACCGACAGTCATAATAGTATTGTAAGTTAGGGCCTTCTGAAGGATTAAACTCCTTGAAAGCCTCTGGCTGTCAATCTCTCTCTCTCTCTCTCTCTCTCTCTCTCTCTCTCTCTCTCTCTCTCTCTCTCTCTCTCTCTCTCTCTCTCTCTCTTTCTCTCTCTCTCTCTCTCTCTCTCTCTCTCTCTCTCTCTCTCTCTCTCTCTCTCTCTCTCTCTCTCTCCCCCCCCCTTCTCTCTCTCTCCTCACACGCCCCCCCCCCCCCTCTCTCTCTCTCTCTCTCTCTCTCTCTCTCTCTCTCTCTCTCTCTCTCTCTCTCTCTCTCTCTCTCTCTCTCTCGCTCTGTGTGTGTGTGTCCCCCCTTGCTTTCCCCACAATCTCTCCCCCCCTCGTCTCCCGTCCCGCGTCCCTTTCCCCCCCTCTCTATCGCTCTTCCCCTCCCTTCCCTGCTCCCCTCCCCCTGAAGGGCCCCACCCTCTCCTGCTCCGACCCCTTCTCTGCTGCAAGAGTTCCCGCATCCATAAGGCTTTTGACACGGAGACACGCTTTTGCAGAGGGCTGTGTGGTCATTGCGGAGGGAGAGCTGCAGCACAGCGGAGTGTTCAAGGCAAACTCGCTTGTCTTCCCTCCCGTGGAGGCCAAGGCGGAGTCCGAAGCTGCCGTCAAGGTCCCTCCCTCCTCCAGGCCTGTCTTTAAAGCTCAAAAAGATCTCGTTGTAACAGAAATTAAAGAATTTAGACAGGTATTGTCTCGCTGGGTATGGAAAGGTTTCTTCTCTGAGATACAGAATGCACAAAAAAGGGGGGGGGGGTTAGTTGGACACAAAGAGCCTGCTCCATTCCCCTCTCCTGAGGCAAAAGACTGAAACCAGGGAAAGAAAAATAAAAGTCTTACTTTCCATTTTCCGTCTACTCTGCTACCTCACGCCGCATGCAGCATGACCGGGCCCCCCTCTTCCTTAATTCATTTACAAACTGTGTTTGCGTGTGTGTGTGTGTGTGTGTGTGTGTGTGTGTGTGTGTGTGTGTGTGTGTGTGTGTGTGTGTGTGCGCTTGTGCTTCTCTTTAAACCATAAATTTTTGAACTCCGAGTGTAGTCTCTCACCCCACTTCAGGCGCGAGCCGGGCAGTCGCTCTCTCCGGATCGCTTGGACCGTCTCCTGCTCGTGGCAAAGCGGCTGAAGGGGGATGTCTAATAGACACTGTCTATCACTCATCCCCCCCCCCCCCGGGGGCCCAGGGGCAAACCCCCCCTCTCCCTCCCTCTCCCCTCCCTCCCTCCAATGCTTCCCTTTCCCAAAGTTCCAGCCCTTTTGCACTCCGTCGCCCAACCCATTCGCCCGCCCCCACCCAGAGCTGCAGGCGCGCTCACCGCCCATGGCCAGTACAGGCAAGCCGGGAACGCCGGTTCGGCTATCTGAAGCAGAGCCAGTCTGAACCCTGTTGCCGGGTGTGGGACAAATCCTTCGTGCAATACACACAGTTTTACGGGAAATGGACAGAAACTAAACCAGGAAGGCACCTACTGGCTCGAAGTGCCTAAATCCCCGGGGGCTCAGGGACTGAACTTCTTCGGGGGAACCCCGAGCGATGATGAGGGCGGGAGGGAGGCCATGGAGACCGATGTGGAGGCCAGCGACGACCGCATTGTGTTTGCTGCCAACCTGTGGCTGGACCAGCCTGAGACGCTGTCCCGCATGCGCACTGTACTTTCAGGTGAGCCGCAGCCGTCAGCCCTCTTGCTCAATTGTATTCCACAGTCCTCTTGCTCACGTGACGCGCCAGTCCACTTGCTCACGTGCGGCGCAAGTCCACTTGCTCGAGTGACGCGCCAGCCCTCTTGCTCAAGTGTAGGCACCAGTCCTCTTGCTCAAGTGACACGACAGTCCTATTGCTCAAAAGAGGCGCCAGTCCTCTTGCTCAAGCGTAGGCGCCAGTCCTCTTGCTCGAGTGATGCACCAGTCCACTTGCTCAACTGACACGACAATCCAATTGCTCAAAATAGGCGCCAGTCCTCTTGCTCACGTGAGGCGCCAGTCCTCCCGTAGGCGCTACCGTGTGCTCAGGTACCCTGGCTGGAAACAGGCTCCCAGGACGGCTCCTTCAGTGGCCCCTGAGCAGCCTGAGACTATCTGTTCATTGAGCTGAGCCCCCTGAGGCCCGGAGCCCTTGGGAGTCCCAAGTTGGGACTCTGAGCACCCAGAGCCCTTGGGACCCTGAGCACCCAGGGCCCTTGGGACCCTGAGCACCCAGAGCCCTTGGGACCCTGAGCACCCAGAGCCCTTGGGACCCTGAGCACCCAAAGCCCTTCTTTTGAGTGGCCTGAGCTCCTAAGTTGTGTTGGTGGTAGGCTTTGAGGACATGGATGCTGTTCCATCAATGTTTGTGTTGATGGGCGACTTCCAGTCGTACTCATGCAACACGGTGTCCACGGACCACAATTCCATCCGCGACAATTTCCGCCGCCTGGCACACCTCATTGCGCAGTTCCACCGTCTCCGAGTACGCCAACCCCTTGTCCGAATTTCCCTCTTGTGTGCTGTACGCCTGCGGGAATGTGTGTGTATGTGTGTGTGTGTGTGTGTGTGTGTGTGTGTGTGTGTGTGTGTGTGTGTGTGTGTGTGTGTGTGTGCGTGCGTGTGTGTGTGTGTGTGTGTGTGTGTGTGTGTGTGTGTGGATGTGGATGTCTGTGTGTGTGTGTGCGAGCGCGCGCGAGCGCACGCGTTTGTGCGTACCTGTCTGTCTGAGTGTGTGTATCTGTGCTGTGTGTGTGTGTGTGTGTGTGTGTGTGTGTGTGTGTGTTTGCACGCGCGAGACTGTGTGAATGTGTGCAATGGGGTTTCTGTGTGGTGGTGTATCAGAGGAAGGGAGCGGGGAGGGTGAGGAGGGCGAGAGATGGAGAGAGGGGGGGGGAGGGAGGGGGAGAGAGAGAGAGAGAGAGAGAGAGAGAGAGAGAGAGAGAGAGAGAGAGAGAGAGAGAGAGAGAGAGAGAGAGAGAGAGAGAGAGAGAGAGAGAGAGAGAGATAGATGGGGAAAGGGGGGCGGGTTTCATTTTGAATGTCCACATTCTAAACAGTGTGAGGCATGGGGCATTGGTATGTACCAAAAGCCATCTGTCCAACATCTTCACTCCCTGAGTAAAGGATTGATTACAACCATTGAAAACGTGGGGCCCGCTGTGGGGGTTGCGTGTGTGTGTGTGTGTGTGTGTGTGTGTGTGTGTGTGTGTGTGTGTGTGTGTGTGTGTGTGCGCGCGCGCGCGCGCGTGCGCGTGTCCGCATGCTTGCACGTCCCCTCACACCCCCCCCCCTCACACAAACACACATGCACATGCCCATTCATGCATGCACGCCAAGGCAAGGGGACAGGTCGGTAGGGTTGACAGGGCATGAGGCGGGGGTGCCGCTGCTTCTCTTGCACGCAGATGCGAACGACGCTGACGGGGCCCCTACGGGCATCTCAATGCTGCAGGACAGCACGTGGGTCTTTGTGCCGGGGCCGAGAGATCCCGGCCTGGGAGGCATTCTGCCTCGGCCGCCGTTGGCAGACGTCTTCCGGGCGGAAGTGCGCGCGCATCTGCCCGCCGCAGTCTTCGCCAGCAACCCATGCCGCATCCGCTACCACGGAACGCAGGTGGTTGTCTTCCGGGACGATCTGGAGGCTCGTATGCGCAAGCTCTGCCTGTTGCCTCCTGCAGGTGCATGCTCACCACGCTCTCAAATCCCTCTGAAAGCTTTCTTTAACGCCATGTTTCCCTCTTTATTCGGTTTTTCTTGAGAACCGACAGTAGTCTAGAACTCCTGCCCCCTCTCCCCGTCTTGCCCTGTGTCTCGTCTCCCCTTCCCCTCCTTCCCATCTGCACCTGTCTGCGTCTTTGGAAGCCCACACTTGCGACTCGGCTTTTGGTGTTAAAGGACTTACCTTCATGACCAGGTCCCGGATGGACAAGCTGCCCTGGCTCCTCATCAAATTCCCTTTCAGCTTCCCTTTCAAGTTCCCTTTCAACTTCCCATTCAGATGCCCTTTCAATTTCCTTTTGAGCTTCTTTTTCCGCTTCCCTTTCAATTTCCCTTTCAACTTCCCATTCAGATTCCCTTTCAACTTCCTTTTGAAATTCTTTTTCAGCTTCCCTTTCAATTTCCTTTTCAACTTCCCTTTCTGTCCTGATGCACACGCCAGGTGCGTTCCCTGAGCACACATATGCAATTCGGCGTTTGGTGTTGAGAGGTCTCACCTTCACAACCACGTCTTGGACTGCTACTGACGAAGCCGAAGGGGATTGATGACCCAACAACCAATGAAGTTCACGAGTCACTTGGCAAAGTGCGCCACGTTTAGTCGGCCAGGAAGAAAAGAATGAAAAGAGAAAAGGAAAAAAAATAGGAAAGAAAAGAAAAAGAATGGGAGGCTGACGTGTGGCAGGAAATGAGATGCCGGAGACCATGTTTGAGAATTTAGCGGCGACGCTGCTGCAACAGTCACATCTTTGCCCGCTCCCCATGGCAGTGCAGCCCGTCTTCTGGTGTTACGACCACGCCCTCCGCCTGTATCCCCTGCCTGACGTTTGCATCATTGCGGACCCCTGCCGAGCCGCAGAGTTCAGCTATGAGGGCTGCGTTTGCCTCAACCCGGTAAGCGCACACGCTCTTTGATCTACACTCAAAAACACTCGAACAACCAAGCAAATTGCACACGCATACAGGCTTCTGAACATTCAGGCGGACATGGAATTGAAGGCGCCCTTTTCAGCTTGTGAGTAGGGCACAGGGCCACCCTTAATGCACGGAGCATACCAACACCGCACTGGCAATCCTGGCCATGAGAGAGGCCGAGGAACAGAAAGTAGATGGATAAAGGATGCGCATACACACACACACACACACACACACACACACACACACACACACACACACACACACACACACACACACACATACACACACACACACACACCCCCACCCACCCACACACACACACACACACACACACACACACACACACACACACACACACACACACACACACACACACACACCCAAGCTTTGGCATCAGCACTGGCATGAGTGTAGGGAGACGCGTCCTGCAATTGCGCATCAGAATGCTCAACTATCCCGATTGAAGGGTGGAGGTGGCGGGGGGGCCGGGGGGGGGGGGGGCAGGGCTCCTTCATGAACGGAACTTTTGCAGCCCTGAAGACAGCCTCAAAAGAGGTCGAAGCCTGCCAACTGCCACAAGACGATGACTAATATTGATTCAACTGCAGCCGTGACAGTGAAAGCAAGGACCGAAAACAGGGGGACCAAACATGGGAATACAGGGTTTTTGTGCCTTGGAGATATCCGTTGCCTCCTATAATCAGAGAAGTGGGAGCATAACTAAAGACATCTCCAACGGAAAAGGGAGGGTAGAAAACAGTGGAGCCACGTCTTGGACCAAATGTAGTGCTCCGCGGATTTCGAACTTAGGACCTTCGCCTGGCGTGGTGTTGCGCTCGATGCCCAACAGAGCAGCCACGTGTTCGGAGGTGGTCGGAGAGGGTGGTAGTCCACCAAGTTTGGAGGGGAAGCTGCATTGACAACGCGTGAAGTGCATCGTGCAGCACTGCGGCCAGACCAGGTCTCGACGTGAGGTCTGAGTTCTAAGATACTACGAGGATGAATCATTTCTGATCAGAAATGATTCAGTATCTCATGAGATACTAATGAAGTTTTCTTAGATGGAGATGAGGATTGCTTGCGCTGCAAATATGACGGCTGCAAGGGGCCCACGTGTGAAACCCACACCGTCATGTGTTGTCAAATGGCTCCTGGATTCCACGTACCCACATGCAGGATACATGGTGTGCGGTTAGGATGCGCTTCACTTTTTATCTAGAACCACATAGCCACGCCCCCCCCCCCCCCCGGGGGGGAATGCACTGAGGCCGGGCAGGGTGGGCTTGTAGCAGTAGGCCTATTAGTAATGGGCCATTGCCTCGGTATGGCTCATACATGGGGATGATGTCAGAGCGGGCAGGGCGAGGCCCACACCAGTAGGCCCATTAGTAATGGGCCATGACCTCGGTTTGGCCTCATACATGGGGATGATGTCAAAGCGGGCATGGCGAGGCCCAGAGCAATAGGCCCATTTACTTGGGTTGGCATCATGCATGGGGTTGATATCAAAGCGCAAAGGGTGAGGCTCACACCACTGGCCCAGCATCTCAGTTTGGCATCATGAATGGGGACAATATCACATCAGGGTTTGCCCTCATGAATGGGGGCAATAGACCCATCACCTCGGTTTGGCCCCATACATGGGGGACGATGTCAACGCTCGCCCAATGCAGAGTAATAAGTTCGGGGAGATGCTTTTCTCCAGCGACAATGGGCGTAAGGAAAGTGGGAGACGCTTCTGCCCGCTTGACCACGACACCACAGACGAGACTCTTTATTTGTAAATGGGATTTTCGCTTCCCACGATCACCGCTTCCCACTTTCCCGGTCCATCATTAATGTCAATCATTATTGCCACCGACTTGAGTCCATTATTAATGTCAATCGTTATTGCCACCAACTTGGGTCCATCATCGCGTCCCACTTTGGTCGATAATTGATATAGCAACCGTTTTCCTTTGGACGGCTGGACATGCTTGCCATTCAGCGCACAGATATGCCGACAAAATGGGCTGTGGCACCATCGTACACGGCATGATTCACATGCAACAGCCAAGGACCCTCACGGCCCCCCGGGCGCACCGAGTACCCCGTGTGGGAGGGATCTGAGGGCGTCGCCAACAACATCCAGGAGGATATCACATCCTCAATCACATTTGCTGTTCCCATGGTGGTCCGGTGCCGTACCACCCCCCCCCCCTTCTTTATCTCTCGAGCACGCTCGCTCTCGTGCTTGGCTATCCCCGTGGGCATTTAGGGGATTTACCTGCTTTCCTGGCTTTTCCGCGACGGGAAGGGCGCCCCTGGGCTTCTGCAAACCTGCATGTGTGGCACTTAGTTGACGGAGTATATGTAATCCGCCTTTTGTTCGAATACAATACTGAGATATTCGACAATCGACAGGGCCCGAGTGCTCGATCGGTCTTGACCCCAAAGGACGAATTTACGAGAAGCTAATGGGCCTCTCAGTCCTACTAGATTTTCACACATTATTCCGAGTATTTGTCCAGTCACGAGTGCAATACCCCTCTTGCAGAAGAAGCTCATGCGAAACATTACGCGCCCAACACTCACGCAAACATGACAATATAACATCCTTCTCATTTTTCCGAGGGGTGGTACACCGACGGGCGGGGGCGTTTGCGGTACGCAGCTCATGACTTAGAGGAAAAGTGAAGCATGTGCGTATATGTGTACGCATGAACATATATGTATGCAATAATTTGAGTCAGCTGCAGCAAGTCGAGGGAGTCAACATTAGTAAGTTTCAAGCCTGTGGCAGTCCGAATCTTTGAGCTTTTGCTCTTCTGATAGAGAAATCAAACATGCGACGTGCTCTCCAACCAGTTAACCGATCCTTCTCCTCTACTTGAATTGTATGAATTACAGATTGGTCACATGACGAAATTCCAAAAAAACCCCCCATACAATCACTGAACCCCCCCCCCCACACACACACGCACACACACACACACACACACACACACACACACACGCACACACACACACACACACACACACACACACACACACACACACACACACAACTCCCTGAACATAAGCTAATTTCTTGAAGACGCGTACTTCTTCACTGTCTCTACCTCCTCAGCTCTTTGGCTTAATGTTCTCGTTCCACTGCTTCGATACATGACCTCATTCTCTAAGCTCTCGCGCCACACTGGTTAGCCGGACACTGTAGCAGCCGGCTAACCCTCCTAACATGAAATTTCTCCTCTTCCGAGCTGTACGATGTACTACAGCTGTATCACAGGGACGTGTACGGATACAGACTGATTACAAAACCTTATACCCTATTCAGGATAGGGGCCCCTATCATGACGTATACATATATGTTATATATAGGTTGTATACATTTACATGATATAACCTTGGGAACCAAAACTGAAATTACAATTCTAAACCTCATGTGTAAACTTGCAGATGAGGTTTAAAAAAAATTATATTATAACAAAACCTCAGGATCTGAGTTCTGGGTAGGGAACGGATGATAACCAGTGCGCTGAAGCTGCAGGAGCGGCTCAAACATGGGGCTGGGGATGCTGTCCCAGGGGACCCACTTCCAGGCCACGCATTTCGACGGCTCCAAGTTCACGGCTTCCGCGCCCTGCAAGCCGAGTGAAATGCGTGATGCCCCTTTGCAGCAGTAGCGAGACCGCTGGTACAGCAAAGACTACAAATGCTGTGATGACTGAAGTCAGCTGTAAGGTACCTGCAATCTATGCAGCTCGTGGGATGGTACATCGGCACATGTGGCCTCCTCCCATGACGGAAGGAAGGGACGGAAGTATTAGTATATTGGACAAGGAAAGATTAGTAATATCATGTGGCCTCCTCCCATCTAAGGAAGGAAATACTACATCCAGAACCAGCCATTATGGCTGAAGGGAAACCCTAATCCCACCAAATGTTTTGGAGACCATAACAAGGCCACGAAGATCGTAGACAAGCGTTGGACAAGGCATTGTGGTCGTGAGACATCTTGGAGTCGGGATGGTTTTCAGGCTGCTGTTTACCACTTCAGATGATGGTACCATTTGATTTGGAACTCTTGTTTACAAGGTCGGATTTGTGGTGCGATCCCATGGGATTTATGGTGCGATCCCATGGGATTTATGGTGCGATCCCGTGGGATTTGTGGGAGATCCCGTGGGATTTGTGGTGACATCCCAGGAGAGTGGACAGGTCTTGTCAGCCAGTTGACTGGAATATATGCACATTAGTCATTATGACGGGTCACGTGTGGCGTTCATCCATTTTCAGCTTATTGATCCATTTTACATCACACTTCAAACTAAGAAGCCACGGGAACGTCGACCATCCAACTAAGTATACCAGTCTGTGTGGTAATAATGTTACCACAATCAACCACAACCCCCCTCTCGTCCCCCCCCCCCCTCCTCTCCTCTCCTCTCTCTCTCTCTCTCTCTCTCTCTCTCTCTCTCTCTCTCTCTCTCTCTCTCTCTCTCTCTCTCTCTCTCTCTCTCTCTCTCTCTCTCTCTCTCTCTCTCTCTCACCCCCCCTCTCTCTCGCCACCCAAGAAGAAGGACAAGAAGAAGAAGAGGAGGAGGAGGAGGGGGAGGAGGAAGAGGAAGAAGAACAACAACAGGAACAGGAAAGGGAAGAAGCAGACGATTCTCGAAGAACAAACCAAGTAGAACCTGGCATATCACAGTAATTGGTGAAGCACAGAGCCAAGTTATGTGCTTTCAAGGGGAGGTGGGCGATGGGCGATTTGGACCGAGGGGGGGGGGCGGGTTGAGGGGCAGGGATGGGTGACACACCTCCGGAACGGTCCCCCGCATGAAGACTGTCACATAGTGCACATTCTCAAAGATGCTGTTGAGAGTGTGCACATAGGTGATATTCTGCAGCTCCAGCCCTGTCTCTTCCTTCACTTCTCGAGCCGCGCAAGCTTCAAAGGTCTCTCCCAGCTCCAGATGGCCCCCAGGCAAAGCATGCTTGCCACTGCCCAGAGAGGCGCGCCTGGTCATCCGCCCGGCCCTTGCAGAGTTAGCCCTCCCTTCCGGGCCACGTCTTTTGGCCTCAAGGAAACAGTCCTGCTTTTTGGCCTTGGAGAAACAACCCTGCTTTTTGGCCTTGTACAAACAACCCTGCTTTTTGGCCTTGTACAAACAACCCTGCTTTTTGGCCTTGTACAAACAACCCTGCTTTTTGGGCGTTACAGAATCAGCCCTTTCTTCTTGGCTCCTTGCTAGGCAACAAGACTGAATTCTGTTGACTCAGGAGACATGTTACTCTGATTTGCCCACTCAAAGAGGGTTTCCTATCATGTGTCTGTGAGCAATATATCCTAGTTGCTTTACATGTGGCACAGAACAAGGCTCCATTATTGACCAACTGCAGTATCAGCCCTGCATCTAGGCTGTTGAGCAGACCCAATAATTCGTGCTTCTGCAGCCAATATGGGAGGACAGCAGGACCTTTTGGTTCAAGCAGTCTTAAAGGATGGGACATGGCATTTTTATTTGAAATGTAGGATGCTCCTGCATCTGTTACTGACCAGATTCTAACGATCTGTTTTCTAGTTGAGTCTCACAGGGGCACAGTGTAAACCGACTCTTGCCTTGCAAACCTCTTCCATCATAAGCAGTTGAATATAATATGACGTAATTCAGTTGGAAAGGTAGCGCCAAAATAATGATTGGAGCATTCTAAGTAGTCCTGGATTCTAGGCATCGGAGCCCTGCTGTACCTTTCCCCGACCAGAACATGCGATCCTCGACACACTATTACCCCGACCCCCACCGCAGGGCGCTTTTGAGATTCCATGCGATGGCACGTTATAAGAGCAACATTGCTGAGGTGTTCAAAGTCGGACAAGGCCGTTGACAAGCAGCCCTCTCACTCGACGCCCTGACACCAAACACGACGATGTATTTATTTTCAATCTGCGGATGCTATTGCAAACACTTTCCTCGTGGAATCATTGTGCCCGAGCTGTTCATTGGTGACCAACGGCTCTCGCCATTCAAATATTCGTACCCAGACGTACTGCTGCTGCCGGCCGTACAGCAGGTCGTCTGTACCATCATGTGTGAAGCAAATTATTTCCTGGGCCAATGACAGTTGGCGGGGAGAAGACATTATATTGGTTGACGATTATATCCATGTATTTCATTCTTTCTGGGGTTGCATGGTAAGCATGGTCCGATGCGGTTCGCCGATCATGTTTCGGATCTGCGGTGTGCACGGCGCTTGTTGTATACGACATGGAGCCGAGTGTGCTGTAAGTAAAACTGAAAAAACTGGATTTTTGATTTTCATTCATGGCTGGCCGCGGTAAGCAAGTACTTGGTTCATTTGTCGATCGGACGTCGCTCTTGGCGGACGCCAGTCGCCTGGGGAGGATGGGGCTCACGCAGACTCCATGAACATGACGGTACTGCTCAACGTCGAGTAAATAATTTGATGCAAACCATCACGGTATCTTGATTGGTGTATCTCCCGCAGGGATACATCCCCATGGACTGAGTTTGCTTGCTGAGCCCTGACGAAGGACCGGCATAGCTGGCAATCAAAGCATTCTGAGGTCAGCCTGCTCCTAAATAATGTTTTTCACGAGATTTTCCCTGGGCGCCCGTGCAACAACCGTTGCTTCACATAGAGAGGGCACCGGGGAACAAGTCTCTAACTGCCGATCCCTCTCTGCTTTCTTGAACCCCTCATCTATTGCTTTCATCGCTTGCATCAGACGATGCTGCGACTCAGAGACACGAAACAACTTGGTTTTCTTTTACAGTTATCCCTTTTTCTCTTTGCATACCGTTTTGGGCTATTTTACTTACCTTTTTTGTACTTTTAACCTGGTAGATCTGTTTTGGGCTGGGCGGGGCAGGACAATGGACAATGCGATATATTCGCAAAGCAACCCCTGGATATTTCCATCCGGAGGGCCCCAGCCTGACGTCTTTGCAGTGGGTGAGAGAGGTGAGCGCAGTATCTGTCGGCGTCGGGAAGTTGTACTTCAAACACTCGAAAGTTTCCTGTTGGACCATGGTTGGAGGCCTAGGGTTTTAGTGGCAGCATGACAGTGCTGAACCATTCATGGTCAGATATTGATGTAGGCCACCACTTCTGAAACCAGGAGGGGCGATGTTGGGGCCAGCCCAGAATTCCTTATGTCCTGCGGGATAGCTTTTGTGCGTGAGGGCACACACACACTCACTTAGTTACGCACGCACGCGCACGTGCGCGCGCTCGCGCGCGCGCACACACACACACACACACACACACACTCCGGGTGGCGCGCGTGTGCACGAGAGAGAGAGAGAGAGAGAGAGAGAGAGAGAGAGAGAGAGAGAGACAGAGAGAGAGAGAGAGAAAGAGAGAGAGAGAGAGAGAGAGAGAGAGAGAGAGAGAGAGAGAGAGAGAGAGAGAGAGAGAGAGAGAGAGAGAGAGAGAGAGAGAGAGAGAGAGCGAGCGAGCAAGCGAGCGAGAGATAGAGAGCACGCGCACAAGTGCCCAGGGGAGGGGGGGAGAGGGGAATTAGCCTGAGCTGGGGCCACCCAGAACAGACTGGCAGGGAACATGAACCAATGAAATTACCCTTAAAAGATTTTTAAGATTTGCCGGCACTGCCAGAGACAAGACACACCTCCAGAAGCTAATGGGGGTTCCCTGTGCAATGTGCATAAACATCACTTCCAAACGAAAGGATCGAGCAACAATCGTAGGAAATGTTCTTGTCTGATCTCTTCTCAGCAGAGATGAGGAGAGGCGAAATAAGGAGTGGAGCAGAGTGGGAGAAACGGCTTGGGGTGTATGGAGCAGAAGAGACGCCGTTTTCGGATAATCCGCTGTACACACTGCAAAGCGGGCTGTACAGCCCGGGCAACCCCCGAGACTTCCATCGGGATCTGCGGAACAATGACGTCTGGTCTCCCAGGGCCGGTACCCGCACCCTGCTGGCAGGAAACAGCTTCCCCCCTCCCTCGGGGGCCCCGCTCTCCAGCCCTGCAGGTGGTGTGGATGCTGCCTGCCCTTTGCTGGCCCCTCCCCTCCTCCCCCATTTTTTCAGTTTGCCGGTCTAGATATTAGCCAGGCCTTGCTCCCCCCCCCCCCCCTCCTCTCTCTCTCTCTCTCTCTCTCTCTCTCTCTCTCTCTCTCTCTCTCTCTCTCTCTCTCTCTCTCTCTCTCTCTCTCTCTCTCTCTCTCTCTCTCTCTCTCTCTCTCTCTCTCTCTCTCTCTCTCTCTCTCTCTCTCTCTCTCTCTCTCTCTCTCTCCCCCCCCCCCCTCTCTCGCCCACCTGGCTGCACCCTTGCAAGACAGAGCAGAACCTTCAACATCCACTTTGAACAGCATCACAACCGCTGGGAGCACTTCCTTCATCCAATTGAGACCTGAAGCCTTGTTTTGCTGCAGCTGGCAGGAGGGCTCCACTGCCTTGGAGCTTGCATTCAGTAACATGCTAAAACCCTGCTCCTCGCCCCCTCTTTTTGGTTGGAATAAAATAAATATAATCTTAGTTAAGCGCCCAGAAGGTATTATAAGGTTATGAAGTGGTTCAACACAGTCCAGCAAAAGAAAGTGATCTCAGAGGTTTGCTTTCTTGTAATCTTCCTTCCTCTTTTTCCACACTAAGCTCCCGGCATCTTGGCATCAAAAGCTGAATAGCATTCTCTGAAGCATGAAAAGAGGGAGAAATTCTATCTCCCTCGATTTCTAGAAGCGTTGCTGATGCTGCGGTGGCCCTCCGTAACCCCTCCCGTTAGTGTAATCCCTCCCGTCTGCTTAAGCCGTCGTGTCAGTATAATCCCTCCTGTCCGCGTTAGCCCTCACCTCAGCGTAACCCCCCTGTTAGTGTAACCCCTCCCGTCTGCTTAAACCCGCCCGTTGTATATCCCCTCCCGTCTGTATTAGCCCTCCCCTCAGCGTAACCCCTCCCGTTAGCACAACCCGCCCTGTAAGGGGTCCGGACTTCTGCCCAAATAAAGAAAACCTGGTGCGGGAGTTGAGGTCGGGCGCCCTCAACTTCTTGTTTTGGGGGATTTGTCCTTTGGGGGAACTTTACATTTGGGGGATATTTTCCCTGTGGGGGATATTTTCCCTGTGGGGGATATTTTCCCTGTGGGGGATATTTTCCCTGTGGGGGATGTTTTTCCTTTGGGGGATATTTTCCCTGTGGGGGGATAATTTCCTTTTGGGGATACTATGCTTTACGGGATGGTTTCTTTTTTTGGGGGGGGGGGGGGCGGCATTTTCCTTTGGGAGAATGCGTCCTTTCGGTTCATCTTGAGAAGACATTCCCCAGGTGCAGACGGAGGGGAGGCGGCGCTGCACGGCCTGGACAGCAGCTTTGCGGAAGTGGTGAAGGAAATGATGCAGGACAATGTGAGTGCGGCTGAGGGTGTCGCTGCTCTCGCCTCCCTCTGCCACGATGCGGCTTCCCAGCTCCGGCAAGCGCCCCTGCTGTTCGTTAATGCTTTTTGAATTGCCGCATCATTGTTCCCCACCCCTTCCCCCTGCCCCCTTGGGGGGGCCTCTGCTAACCTCTTCTGCCTCTTCCGAAGGAGGAACCTCTTGAGCCTCTTCCGCCTCTTCTGCTGCCAAGCCAGTACAAGAAACTTCGTGGTGGTAATCTTCGACGATGTCCAGCAACCGTAACCCTTTTTTTTTGGGGGGGGGGGGGGAGGGGGGCGGATCTGATCATTCTCCTCTCCCTCTCAATCTTCCATTCCCTGTAGCCTCTCCTCCCGAACCTGTAATTTTATTGTTGGAGGGGGGGGGGGGGTGTGATCCGATCATTCTCATCTCCCTCTTCTCCTTTCTCCCGGTCGCCTCTCCTCCCGACCCTGAAGCTTTTTTTTTTTTTTTTTTTTTTTTTTTTTTTTTTTTTTTTTTTTGGGGGGGGGGGGGCGCGGGTGGGATTATCCTCCTCTCCCTCTCAATCTTTCAGTTTCACAGCATCTCTTCCCGATTCTCCACCTACCTGATGTCCCCGCCCGCCCCGGGGTGGGGGGGGGGGGGCAAGGAGTCGGCCCCTCGGCTCGTGCAGAAGCTTCACTTTCCATTTGAGTTACACGAATGGTATGGACACGTGACAAATCTGGCACCAGGTGCCTGTAACTGGTACATTTCGCTGGTCTCCTAAGAGGGCATCCCCACATACCCCTGTGCCACTCGGAACGAGCACTCGCGGTGTTCGCGGTACTTCAAGACACACACCCTGGCCGCTCGTACGAGCAACCAATTCAGCGTGCAGGAAAATCGCACGAACAGATTCAGCGTGCGGGAAAACCGTGCGGAGCAAATTCAGTGTGCGGGAAAATCGGGCAAGCGGAAGTGCAGATGCCCCATAAGTCTTTCCTCAGCTCGAGCATTGTGAAAGGCAGGCACCTTGTCTGTCCTAGTAAGACTCTTACACAACACACACACACACACACACACACACACACACACACACACACACACACACACACACACACACACACACACACACACACACAACTATGACGTGCGTTCAGTCCCTCAGCATCATGATCGTAGCGGGAGGGAGCGTGGGGGGCCAGGGAGGAAGCCAGGGGAGCGGCGGGGTACCGGGCAGCGCGCTCCCTCCACCTGCAGAACCTGGCGGAGGAGCTCGAATCAGAGGCTGCCACCTGGCGCTTGCTGAGCCATCTGAACGCGGACTCCAACCCCCGGGTCCCTGCGGGGATGGGGGGCCCGGCTCTCCTGGGCTCTGGCTTGGCCACCACCACCTCCCAACGCGCTGCCTCGGAGATTGCTGCAGACCCCACACTGAACCGGTTCGCCCCACTCCTCCTGCTCACCACTTCCCTCTCTTTTTGCTCACGACTTCCCTCTCCTGTTGCTCACGACTCATCTGTTTAGTTGCTCATGCTTTCCCTGTTCTGTTGCTCACGATTTCCCTCTCTTTTTGCTCACGACTTCCCTCCTTTGTTGCTCACGACTTCCCTCTCTTTTTGATAAAGGCTTCGCTCTCTTTTTGCTCAAGACTTCCCTCCCTTGTTGCTCACGATTTCCCTCTCTTTTTGCTCACGACTTCCCTCTCCTGTTGCTCACTACTCATCTCTTTACTTGCTCATGCTTTCCCTGTTTTGTTGCTCACGACTTCCCTCTCGTTTTGCTCACGACTTCCCTCCTTTGTTGCTCACGACTTCCCTCTCTTTTTGCTCACCACTTCCCTCCCTTCTTGCTTACGACTTCCCTATCTTTTCTCTCACGGCTTCGCTCTCTTTTTGCTCAAGACTTCCCTCCCTTGTTGCTCACGACTTCCCTCTCTTTTTGCTCACGGCTTTGCTCCCTTTTTGCTCAAGACTTCCCTCCCTTGTTGCTCACGACTCAACTCGTTAGTTGCTCATGCTTTCCCTGTTTTGTTGCTCATGACTTCCCTCTCTTTTTGCTCATGACTTCCCTCCCTTGTTGCTCACGACTTCCCTCTCTTTTGCTCACGGCTTCGCTCCCTTTTTGCTCAAGGCTTCCCTCCCTTGTTGCTCACGACTTCCCTCTCCTTTTGCTCACGGCTTTGCTCTCGTTTTGCTCAAGACTTCCCTCCCTTAAATTGCTCACGACCCCCTCTTTTGTTGCTCACAACTTCCCTCTCTTGTTCCTCACGGCTTCCTTTTCACGACTTCCCTCTTTTGTGGCTCAAGACTTCCCTCTCTTGTTGCGCACGACTCCCTCTCTTGTTGCTCACGACTTCCCTCTCTTCTGGCTCAAGACTTCCCTGTCTTGTTGCTCACGACTTCCCTTTCTTGTTGCTCACAATTTCCCTCTCTTGTTGCTCACGACTTCCCTCTCTTGTTGCTCATGGCTTCCTTCTCACGATTCCCCTCTTTTGTTGCTCACACCTTCCTTTAAGTTCCTCGCGGCTTTCTGTTGTGTTGCTCAAAACTTCCTTCTCCTGATGTGTTGTCACCCCTAGCTGTTCCCCAGGGCTCCACACAGTCCCCCAGGGCCCCATACAGAGTCCCAGGGCCCCATACAATCCCCTGGTGCCCCATACAGTCCCCAAGGCCCCCAGGGACCTCATACAGTCCCCGAGGCGCCCGCCCCCCCCCCCCCCAACCCCAAACACGGCACAGCTGCCTGTGGAACTAAGCCATTTGGAGAATCTGAACACCAGAGTTCTGAAAGCAGTGAGCTGGGTGTGGGGTGAAGGTTGGCGAGGGTTGTGGCGTGGCTGGAGGAGTTGGCGGCGTACAGACTGGATGAGGAGGAGGACAGCGCGATGCGGAGGGGCGGCACGGGGCCCCTGTTCTTACGAGATCAGGGCCTGCCAACAGCAACTCGGGCAGCACTTCTTCAACACGCCGCCCTCTCCTCAGATCCTTCCTCTTCGCCCGAAGGCCTTGTGAAGGAGCTCGACCCCGATGCCACTACCCGGTTCGATGCCCGCCCAATGTTGCCCACTTCCTCCTCCCACATGTTTCATTTCTCTT
>KV908469.1:305891-308391 GCA_002005505.1 Botryococcus braunii | reverse complement strand
TTCATTGAAGATGTTCAAGAAAAACTAAAGAAAGAGGAAATAGAGCTGCTCTTCTGGGGTGTGATGTCCCCCTCATGTGTGGTGCCCCAACATGTGTGGTGTCCCTCGTGTGTGGTGGCCCTCATCTGTGGTGGCCCCTCACCTCAGACAGCTGGAATCGGTGAAGGAAGAGCCCTCAAAAAGCCTTTTTGCAAGACTCCGCCACCCATATGGGGTTCTGAAATTCGCATTACACACTCCTAGGACCGTGGGCTGTGGCAGGCTGCCGATGGCTCGTCCTGGGCCCTCTCACCGCCGTAGACGCTGACTTTGGTGATGTACAATGCGCAGGTGTATGCGCTGTACCTCGGTCTGCTGACGGGGACTGCGCCGGCCGCTCTGTGTGCGCGAGTTTTTGAGCAGGCAAGCATGTACTTTGAAGCGTGGGCAGCAGCAGGGCGCGGTGATGTGGTGCCAGAGGAGATCGTTGGCATTGTGGAAGAGGTTCGAATCCCCTCCCAGACCTCATATCTGCCATTTCCGGGCTTTTTTTGCCGGCAGGGGTTTTTTTTCATTACGGGCGTGCTTTTGATCCCCCAAATCTTGACAAAGAATTTTTGCTGCTCGAGTTGGATCATCATAACACTGGGTCATCTTCCCATCCAGGAGTCCAACCCAACTTCATTTCAGTTTCACTTATTTGCCTATCATTATTCTCTTGGTGTGGGATAGTGCAATGCGGGCCGTCCTCCTTAGCCCCCCCCCCCCCCAACTCCTTATGCAGGCAATGGGTTGGGCGGTACTGCGCACGTGTTGAAATTGTTACAAACACCTCTGAGAGGAACGGGGGAGGGCTGGGGGAGCCCATGATACAGGAAGCGGAATGAACACGTGTCGAAGGGGTTGGGGAGAGGAATGGGACACACACACACTACACACACACAGACACACACACACACACACACACACTTGCGCTCTCCCTCTCTCTCTCTCTCTCTCTCTCTCTCTCTCTCTCTCTCTCTCTCTCTCTCTCTCTCTCTCTCTCTCTCTCTCTCTCTCTCTCTCTCTCTCTCTCTCTCTCTCTCTCTCACACACACACACACACACACACACACACACACACACACACACACTCACACACACACACACACACACACACACACACACACACACACACACACACACACACACACACACACACACACACACACACACACACACACACACATACACACCCATAAGCAACATCGGGATGATTACACACAAACAAGCTCAAGATGCTTACAAAAAAAACTTACTTGTTACGATCACGCCTTTCAAATGTCGGGACGCCAACACACGCCCTGCCGAGTGGCACTTATGCGCAAATCATAGTGCTGCAACTAACAGTACTCAGGTATGTATACAATTCATGGCTCTTTTGTCCCCCAATTAACGGCATCAGGCATGTGAACGATGCATGTTCCTCATATCAAAACATTAAGTAACATCAATTGACCCTTCTTATTACATCAAAACATCAGGTAACATCGAGTGCATTTTAATTACATCAAAACATCAAGTGCTGGCACCAAGTGAATTTTCAATAATGCATCGAAACATTAAGTGGACATCAAGTTCGGATTCTATACACCAAAGCATCAAGTAACATTCTTTTTAGATCGCAAGCATCAAGTGAACATTCCTTATGCATGCAGGTTGCGGAGCAGTCAAGGTGGGAGGTGGCGGGGGGACCGGTGAGGAGGGCAGAATCGGCGGGATGGGTGTGGCTGTCCCCGTTGACGCTGCGGTACGCAGTGTCCCACACAAACCAGGTGCTGAGGGAGTTTGCCTGCGGGGGGGGCGCCGCCGCAGCTGCTGCCAACAAGCTCATGTCCCTGCTGCCTGCGGAGCTTCTCAATGTCCTGCCTCTGTCCGTTGCGGTGCGCGCCAGGCCCCCCGCGCCCGCTTGCCAGCTCAGGGGGAGCAGGGACCCCCCCCGGGGGGAGGGGGGCATGTTGATGATGGAGGGGGGTGGTGTAAGAGGATGCCCGGGTGCGGTTGGGGGGGAGGGGGAGAAGTACGGGGGAAGAGGAGGAGGAGGACTGCTGGCTGCTGAGGGCTTGAAATTGCACTGCTGCTTGCCGAGTGGTTCAGTTTGCACCGCTGATTGCCGAGGGGTGGATTTTGTACTGCTCATTGTACTGCTGACTGCCGAGGCGTTGCCTGTTTGGGAGCGCAGGAGAAGATGGCAGCGGGCTATGAGGAGTCCCTGGCCTTGGCCCTGCAGGAGACCGCCTGCTGGCAGCTCTACTTTGAAGCCAACAGGTATGGATCCTTGAGACCACACGTTCTAGCCCTGGAAGTGCACGTGCACGTGGTGTAGCCCTGAAAGTGCACGTGCTCATGTTGTGGCCCTGGCAGTGCACGTGTACGTGGTGTAGCCCTGAAACTGCAGGTGTTCGTCTTCTAGCCCTGGAAGTGCACGTGCTCATGTGTAGCTCTGGCAGTGCACGTGCATGTGGTGTAGCCCTGAAAGTGC
>KV908469.1:298391-300891 GCA_002005505.1 Botryococcus braunii | reverse complement strand
AGACCAGGCTCCTCGAGCAGGCCTGTACGCAAATACGCCCATGGGCGCACGTGCGCGGGCGTGTGTGTGTATGTGTTAGGGGGGGGGGCGGCGAGGGTGGGGGCTGGGTCGTTGAAGAACCGGTGGGGAAATGGGTAGTGTATGAGGATTTAACTAGTGCATACTGCATGCCCCCTCTGTGTTGAACGCAGCCAAACACGTTGCAAGACATGAAGCCTCCAGATGGGCAAAAGCAACCCGGCTCCCAAACACGCCAACCCTGGACACCAATCAACGCGATTTGGTTGACCTGTCAATAACCATTCCGTTTGTAAAGTCCTCCCTTCCTCAAAACTCAAAACTCAGTTGGTCAAGGGTTCTTGTCCCCCACGAGTAAAATGCGGGACCTTTACAGGCCTTCCCTGGCCATGTCTCCCCCCTCAGGGTGGAGCCGCTGCTTCGTTGGCTTGACTCTCTCACCTGGAGGCCAAAGGGCCACGCACGGAGCCGAGACCGGGCGCTTGGTCGAGGGCTGCTCAAGGCCAGGCTTCCACGTGCACAGGCAGAGCACATGCCCTTCGGTTAGATTTCAGTTTTAACAGCTATTTCAGTAGGTCCTGCAAGAGTTCCATACTCTCATGGGCACACATACTGGTTTTCCGGCTCCAATGCCGTTGCTTGCTATGGTGTTCCTTCCCTCCAATGGCGTTGCTTGCTATGGTATTCCGTCCCTCCAAATGGCGTTGCTTGCAATGGCGTTCCTTCCCTCCAATGGCGTTGCTTGCAATGGCGTTCCTTCCCTCCAATGGCGTTGCTTGTAATGGCGTTCCTTCCCTCCAATGTCGTTGCTTTGCAATGGCGTTCCTTCCCTCCAATGGCGTTGCTTGTAATGGCGTTCCTTCCCTCCAATGGCGTTGCTTGCTATGGTATTCCGTCCCTCCAAATGGCGTTGCTTGCAATGGCGTTCCTTCCCTCCAATGGCGTTGCTTGCTATGGTATTCCGTCCCTCCAAATGGCGTTGCTTGCAATGGCGTTCCTTCCCTCCAATGGCGTTGCTTGCAATGGCGTTCCTTCCCTCCAATGGCGTTGCTTGTAATGGCGTTCCTTCCCTCCAATGGCGTTGCTTGTAATGGCGTTCCTTCCCTCCAATGTCGTTGCTTGCAATGGCGTTCCTTCCCTCCAATGGCGTTGCTTGTAATGGCGTTCCTTCCCTCCAATGGCCTTGCTTGCAATGGCGTTCCTTCCCTCTAATTGCGCTGCTTTGGTCCCTGCCTCGAGGACGGGGTAGCTCGTCGAGCTACTGTGCTGTGACGGGTTTCAGATGCAGCGGGTCATAATCAGGCGGGGGCTCTTCATCGTCCTGCTTCCACACGTATATGGAGAAGGCGTAGCCCTCCTCCGAGTCAAATGGCAGCACAGCCAGCGCGTTTATCTTCAACTTGTGCCCTCCTGATGACGTGTCCGGTATATTTATAACCTGCAGGCGACACGGTTCCCCAGAGAACCATGTCAGGAACCCCGTTGCTGCTCCCTCCAGGACAGGTACTGCAAATTTGTGTCCCTCCAGGACAGGTACTGCTGCTTTGTACAAGGGCTGGGTCTGGAATCAATTGCCCCCAAGTACAAGGGCAGGCCCAACCACTAGGGCTGAAGACGGTGATAAGGTATGCGAGGGATGGCAACAAGGTGTACGAGGGATGGCAATATAAATATGTAGAGCAGACCTGGATGCGACAGTTGCGGCTCTCAGTGACGCCCACGTAGATCCACTTGCGAACGCTGAGGCGGTGCTGCCAGGTGGCGTCGAAGGAGCGCGTCCCGTTTGTGCACACGCAGCCGCCGAAGCAGCGCACCTTGCCTTTGCCCATGCCCTCGTAGCTCTTTACTATGCCGATCGCCACCGTGACGCCCTTGAGTGGGGGCATGCCCGCCTGTGGAGCCTGCTTCACTTTCGGATGCGGGCTCCGAGTGTCCACCTGCACGCCTCTCTTGCATCTTCCCCCTCATGGGCCCCATTGGACAGTTCCCCCACAACACCCCCCCCCCCGGCGGATCCCCTTAGCTTTCAAAGGAGGAGGAGGAGGAGAAGGAGGAGGAGAATGTGACGTGAAGTAGAGCTAGTTCTCGGATCTCAAAAAGTCTAAAACTGATCGATCCATAAAGCATGCGTCTCACATCGTGGTGTACAATGGGGCGACCTCTACTGAACGTTTTGACACTACTGAAGTACCATTCAGTGATTGTCGCCGCACTGTTATCCAGAGGGAAGTTTAACCCATCCGTAAACCATGCCAGCATGTGTCATAGATGCTGGCATGCAAAAGCCAAGGGCCATAAAAGAAACGTTCCCAAGCCCCAATTCCTTTTCTTTTCCTGCACCACACACATGCAGTTCATGCATATATGCTGTTGGATGTGTTACTTTAGGCCCGTCTGATGAGCAAAGAAGCCTTTCGAACATGTGCATGCCCCTCCCCCATGACGACCCCCCCCCACCCCACACCAACCCACCACCCACACA
>KV908469.1:250891-295891 GCA_002005505.1 Botryococcus braunii | reverse complement strand
AAGCCCGGCATCCACATGTGGAAGTACAGCAGAGCTGGGCTGTTGGGGTACTGCAGCAGCCTCCGGAACAGAACCTCCATGCCCCGCCTGGGCATCAGCATGTCTGTTTGATCAGGCACATATGAACCACTCGAGCCAGGCGGAGCCCAGTGAGCCCATGCAAAGTCTCGCCAATGTAAATTACAACGCCGCAATTAACTACAACTAAAGAAACTGGAAGCACATCAACATGTGGGAGGGAGAGGAGGAGGAGGAGGAGGGTGAGAAAGAGGAGGTGCAGGAGCATGAGCAGGAGGTGGAGGAGGGAGAGGAGGTGGAGGAGGAGGACCACATAATCAGAAAGAGGAGGAGGAAAGGGAGGAGAAAGGGGGGGTAAATGAAACTGACGGTCTTCACTAAAAAGAAGTGCTGTCAAAATGTCAGTTCTGGCACTCTCGATTAAAACCTTTCAAAAGGCTGAAAATTTGCAACAGAACCATTGCAAAGACCTTTCTGCACCATAATCCATTTGGGCTGTCAGTCATGGAAGGCACGGAAATCCAGCATGACTGCATGATCCAGTGCTCTCAGTCCATAAAACAGATAATTAAACAATGTAGAGAATGTTGTCCCTGCCCAATCCCCCCCCCCCCCCAGGGCAAGAGAAGAAGAAGAAAAGAAATAACACACACCTGCCACATGTGCGCGCACGCACCCACGCGCACGCACAGGCACGCACTCTCTCTCTCTCTCTCTCTCTCTCTCTCTCTCTCTCTCTCTCTCTCTCTCTCTCTCTCTCTCTCTCTCTCTCTCTCTCTCTCTCTCTCTCTCTCTCTCTCTCTCTCTCTCTCACACACACACACACACACACACACACACGCACACACACACACACACACACACACACACACACACACACACACACACACACACACACACACACACATACACACACACAGAGAAGAGGTCATGTCTGGCCACATTGAAAGGGGTAGGAATGTTTCGCAGGTAGGATGGATTGAATTTGGAATCCAAATCCGAAGCAGACTACAGGAGGCTACGGTTTCCTACCTCCATCGGTTGTTCATGTAAGGCTCATTTGCCCAAGGCCCTGCCCCCCGCCCAGGCCAACCCACAAACCAGGTTGAGGCCCACAGTGTACTGCCTGTCTCTGTCCTGGAAGAACACTCCAAGGCATTCCAAGCGTTTTGGTCATTGGGGTTGGAAGTAGTCACTACTAGTCAGGGAGAACGTGGTGCAATGTTATATCTGAAACAAACTAAATTAATTGAAGGCTTGCGAGGAAAATGCACAGGTGCACACATGAGGTCAGTAACAGAATGTGGAAAGTACCCGTCCCCGGGGATCGGCTGCCGAGAAAAGAAAGGCAGAATGCCAAAAAAGAAAATCATCATCATTTCAGACAATGTCACAGCCCAAGTCTGTTGGGCAGACATTACAAGTCACAGCCCAAGTGAAAATCAACTTGCTCGTATTTTCAACGGCATGGTGGGAGCTGGGACAGGAAGCAAGGAAAAGTGGGCCTGCTGAGGTTTGTCCAGTTCCGGAATATGGCTGCTTCATTGAATTACCTTCAGGGCTGGAATCGTTTATATCAAACTCGAGGAGAACAACGTCCACGTCATCGTAAAGCACATGCTCTCCAAGACAGATAGATATGTAAGTTGACCCCGTCGCTGGCAAGCAGCCATTATGGAACTTGTGCTTGGAGTTTGGGAACGTCTTCTGGATCCAGTTGAATATCTGCCCCACGAAGCAGTCTGTGTCTCTCCGTGGGTGATATATGTCACCGCCTGCCATGATGCTTCCTCCCAATGTGACTATCGTGATTGGCTCTCCTGCAATCCGCAAGAAGATACTGAAGCCCATCCTGATCCCAGACTAGCATGGCTGATACTCTTCTAGTACGACTGGCGGTGAGCCTCCTGTTGCAAGGGTGGGGATTCGAGAACTGTGAGACTCTTTTTGAAAGAGCCTTCTAAAGAAAAATCTCCATAAGCAGGCTGCTACACAGCATAATGCCGCTCCAACCAAAGCCGCCCCATCCCAAAGTGTGCAAAGGCACACACCAACGCATACTCTAGCCTGGTAAGCAAGTCAACTCGGTTTCCTTCAGCTGACATCCCCAGTGGCAGCTGCTGCAGTCCGCATCTCAGAGATTCCCTCTCTGGCCAAAGTCGGGTAGCCTTAATGGGTGAAGGGAGAGGGGAGATGTACTAATACTCATACCGTTCAGCAACTTCTGTAGAGCTATACGGAGCCGGCCTAAGTTGCCCATGAAGCCCCGTGCCGCCTCTAATACATCGTCTCCCAGAAGGAATTTTCGCTCGTATATGCGGTCCAGCATTTGCACCTGCACATTGTCACTTGTCGGTCCACACTTGGTCACAGCTATTAGCACTTGCCCGGTGGAAATGCAAGTCATAACAGGACTTGGACTTCAGCCTTTGCAGCAGGTTTATTAGGGTCATGATTAAAATGCATGGGTTGATGGTAGTACAGCCTAAAGGTTTTGCATGTCAGGTTTTTCATGAGAACATTTGTGCCACTGCGCAGACGAAGTCGCCCAAGGTCACGGAGGGCCCTAATTATACAAGGGTCTTGCTGTACTAGGGTACGACCTTGGAAGGTTTTTGTTCCCATTTCACTGCCTTGGCAATCGTCGGTGGTGCAGGCCGGGGAAGTTCGTTGGCTAGGTACTTGAACCACTCATGTCGGTCGTATGGATACGGATACCCTTGCGATTGATCCAGATCGTATATGCAGAGAGAAGGACCTGGACTAAGGGCTTCAATCCAGCATAGTTGCCAGCCTAGAAACACCACGACCCAGAAGACAACCCTGATAGCCACATCGGCTAGTACGCCTCTACGAACGAGTAAACCTTTCCCACAATCAAGCCCATGACATGGTCGCGATCCCATTAGACATTGGCACGATCCTGTAGTGTTGCCAACCCGCAACAATTCTTTTTGCGCCTTGATCTCCCCCAACGTTTGTCTCGGTCGAAGTGACGACCTAAAGCTCAATTACTAGCTTTCGAACCCGGATCGGTACGTCGAAGGTTGAGTTTCGGGACCGGAAGCGGGTAATACAGTACTGAATTCACTAAGATTACTAATGCTGGTAGTACTGGTCGTACCAAAAGGGCCTGATCCTGTTGCAAGGGGTTGATAGGTGTAGGGAATGACATCTGGCGTCTCTGGTAGGGTTTGTAGGAGTGGGAGCTCCCACGGACGCACTCGGAGCGCATCGGGGGGGCAGTAACGGGCGGTGGCGTGTTGGGGTTGGACGGGGACCTGTTGGTATGGGGAGGGGAGGGCCGGGAAGGTGTTGACACAGTTGCCGATGGACTTAGAAGGCGGTTAAGCGGGAAGAGCGGGAGATGATGCTCCTTTGTGGTACGCGGGAGTGTCTTTGTGGGGGGAGGGGGGTTCTGCGGCAGAGGTGTCTCAACGCATTGGGACGACGCAGTTTCAACCGGCGGCAAAGGGGTGGCAGTGTCGAAATGGCTTGGGTTAATCGGGGTGGGGTCGTGCGTCACCAATTCTGTTGCAACAGCAGGATTTAGTTCCACGCCGTCTGACCTGGGTGCCAGTTGTGAGCCAGGTCATGAGACGGGGTACAAAATCCTGCTCTTCCAGAAGGATTAGTGCCAGCACACAGGATAAGCGGTTCGCCGTTAGGATATGCCTCACCTTTCATCTAAAGGGATTGGTGAAGCCCCTGTCGAAACATAAGGTTTTGACGTCACGTGGAGTGTTTGCAAAAGCAGGGGCAACATGTTTGTACATCTTTGGTCTGCGTGACAGGTGGCGCAGGGGCGGTGCTCGGTCTGCGGACTACAGCATGCAGCAAAGAATAGACGGAGCAGTGTGGAAAGGCATGTCCATGTTGGTGTTGTCAACAGGAAATGCAAAAGCTTTTTCAAAGGGATGGAAAACCTTAACTGTGGAGTATTCACCGGAGACACCAGAGGATGGACTTCGAGGCCCTTGGGAGTCCCCAAGGCTGGAGGCACAGGTCCCTAGAGGCTATACTAACTTATACGGGTACCGGTCCCTCGAGCCTGCAATTAGTTAGATGTGACGCTGTTATGTACAGCAATTCGGGGTAGCCATGCAAGGCTGCGTCTGCCCGTTCTCTAAATGGCATCACAGTAACCTCTATCCCTGCATGCAGTGCCAAACCCCCCCCACCCCCCCCCCCCCCCAAAAAAAAAGGTACAAAAAGGATTAGCCCACCACACACCACCGTGCTTGTGTCCCTCAACGGGGATCCACAGGGCAATTCGTACTCACATCGGGAAGTCTGGTTCGCATGTGTGATTCCTCTGGGTCTCTAGGTCATGCTGGGTGGAGAGGAGGTACGTGTAGGTACTTCTTGCTTTTACATATTCTTTTTCTGCGACTGAGCCGGGCCATGTGCGTGTTCCGAAAAAAATGCACTTTTTCTAACACTCCCAATATGCACCGTGTGCTGCGGCGTTCTACGATTGCGGTCCAGCGTGCTGCTCACTGTCTCTGTTGCATGTTTCCGATGCATCCGTTTCCGATCAGATATATCGTCGTCCTCCACCAGCAATGCTGCTGCACTGCTCGCAACCCCACTTTTCCCTAGGAAAATCAGCCCACCTTCGACATCTCCTCATGCCGATTACAGCAGAAGCACCGGAATGTCATTCCAAATTGGTCTGCCCCCACTTCCCGAATCACTATATAGCCTACAGTGCCACCATATACGTAGCAAGCCACAACAGCCACGTGACCCAAACCCTTCCAGATTGACCTTCACATGGCCGTACTACCAGGTCACACGCAGGGCCCACACACAAGTTAACCGCGGCCCTAACCCCCCCCCCCCCCCCACACACACACACACACACACACACACACACACACACAATGCACCCTACAGTGCAGTGCACAAAGAGGTTTACAACATGCTTTTAATACAATAGCGTTACCCCTGTAACCTCTTTGCATAGGGAAACAGGTAACACGATAATTCACGTGAAATGTCAGTGTTCCTCTCCTTTTAAAGGAATCACAATCGGCTGTAAATAAATTTCACGTAATGGGATAGCATATGTATAACGTATGCATAACACATACATGCACGAGAATGCTTAGGGCAGGCAGGTAAGAGCAAGCCTTAGCCCGCGAATGAAGAAGGATTTTGGGAGTCATCTCCCAGCAACCAGCAATGGGCTACACGTCATAATTCAAGGGCAAGTCCTGCTCATGCGGCTTCCAAACAGACAGGGAGAATGCATATCCCTCAGCAGCATTGAAGGGCAGAACTGCCAATGCGTTTATCTTCAATTTATGGCCGCCGGACGATGTTTCGGGGACGTTGGTGACCTGGCATGCCCCCAAACGCGCTCATTGGGATTTTTAAAGCAACCCAAACACACACTTACACAATGCGGCTTCCATGACAATACCCCAAGGCTTACGTACTGCACTCATCAGAGCTCCTAGCACAAGTACGTCCAAACTTTAAACCATGTAGCTCAACCACGTGTGTGTGCGTGTGTGTGTATGTGTGTGTGTGTGTGTGTGTGTGTGTGTGTGTGTGTGTGTGTGTGTGTGTGTGTGTGTGGGTGTGTGCGCGCGGGTGGGTGCGTTCATCCGTGCGTGGGTGCGTCCGTGCGTGTGTGTGTGTGTGTGTGTGTGTGTGTGTGTCTGTGTGTGTCTGTGTGTGTGTGTGTGTGTGTGTGTGTGTGTGTGTGTGTGTGTGTGTGTGTGTGTGTGTGTGTGTGTGTGTGTGTGTGTGTCAATTGGCACTCAACCCCTCTTGAATGACCTGCCAGACAGCTCCCCCTCCCACCCACTCATAAACGGCAGTTACTTTGCCTGTTTCTATTGGCAATAACTATGAAACAAGATTCGAAGCTGCCTGCCCTGTATGACCTTCCTGCTCCGCCCTGACAAGACAATGTCTGCCCTGGTGCGAAATATCGGAAGCACCGTCACCGTCAACAAGCAACATACGTGTGAAAACGGGACAGGGGACCGTAATCCTGCTCTGTACAACATACGTGTGAAAACAGGACAGGGGAACGCAATCCTGCTCTGTACAACCTCACACACAAACGCCCTTCTCCAGTCCTCCTCCTCCTCCCTCCTCTTCCTTACTCTTCCTCGTCTCCTGAGGTCTGGCGCTGGTCCCGCAAGAACTTGGCCATAATGGATTCTACCCATCGGCAGGGTCCATGGACAGGGGCCATCATCTAGCTGACCCGAACATGTAGACCATGACAATGGGCAGGAATCCATGGACAGGGGCCATCATCACACTCACACACACACACACACACACACACACACACACACACACACACACACACACACACACACACACACACACACGCGCGCGCGCGCGCGCGCGCCAGAAACATTTGAGCCAACAGGTCTCCACCTGGAGACCTGTTAGCGGTGGTGAGGTTTAGTTGTAATGAAAAGTCTTTGGAAATGTGTAAAACTGACCCTTGGTTTTTGTTGCAGGTGCGGGGCTCAGCCAGTAACTCTTCAGATTCAACACCAACAAGTGGGTCTGCGGCCGAGAATTGCTAGCTTTTCAAGAAGCCGCAAACAGAGATGCCCAAGAGAGGGAAGAAGCGATGTCCAAAGAGATCTTGCAGAGACGAAAGAAAGAGTTGTTCAAGAGATGAAGGCAAGAGATGTTCAAGAGATGAACGAAGGGGATCAATTCTTAAAAGATGAACAGAGAGACGTTCAAAACAGATTCAAGACAGAAAGAAAGAGGTTCTTCAGAAAATAAACAATGCTTGAGGATGAAGATGAAATTGTTCAACAGATGAACAGCGAGTTTGTCTCGGAGATAGACAAACATATCTTCAAGGATTGGGCCAATTTAGAAGAAGATAGCAAAGCAAAACAAGTATAGTGCCCAAAAGCTCGGTACAAGTGTGCCTCGCACTCTGTAGTGGTAGGTTTTAATGAATACACTACCTGAATGAAGCAGGTTTTAGATTCACTGACCCCCACATACACCCACTTGCGGACGCTGATGCGGTAGGGCCAGGTGGCATCAAACGAAACTGATCCATTCATGCATGTACATCCTCTGCTGCACCGGATCATGCCCTTACCCATGTGGGCATAGCTCTTCACGATGCCAACAGCAACTGTCACCCCTTCTGGAACTGGCCAAGGCCAATTTCGTTGTTCTGCACCCGCATGAGGATTCCGGGTGTCCACCTGCACACCAAACACCAATCAGCTTTCAATGCCGCATTTCCAATCCCCCTGCAGTTGCTTTGTAGTCACCCACCCGAGTCCCCCTACCCAAAACCCCTGCCCCCACCCCCCACCCCCTCCCCTCCCCGTTTCCTCTCTGCCTGCCCCGTGCGACCTCCCCAAACAGCTCCTCCTTTGCAATTTTATGCTTGTATGCATTCATGTGTGTGTGTGTGTGTGTGTGTGTGTGTGTGTGTGTGTGTGTGTGTGTGTGTGTGTGTGTGTGTGTTTTGGGGGGGAGGTGCAGGTGGGTGGGGTGGGGTGGGGAATGGTACCTACTCCACCCGCCTCCCCCTCGGAATGCAGGGGGAGCAAGAGATTGAGATCGTGTTTTTTTTTCCCTTTTTGGGGGGGGGGGGGGGATGTCAGAGTCGCACCGCACCCTGTCGTATACAGCCCAGGGTTCTCACATGTACCTTGTTCCCTGTCGTGTACAGCCCAGGGTTCTCACATGTACCTTGTTCCCTGTCGTGTACAGCCCAGGGTTCTCACATGTACCTTGTTCCCTCTCGTATACAGCCCAGGGTTCTCACATGTACCTTGTTCCCTCTCCCTTGCATGCCAAGGGCTATCACATGTGCCTCTTTCCCTCTCCATCCCTGCCTAACTGCTCTCACATATTGTACATGTGATGTACCTTGAAGACAATAATGGCACCAGGATGGCGGCTGATAAACCCGTATCGGTGTGCGCCGTAGCTAGTGGGCTCATCTTCCCAGGACCAGCCCTGCTCACATAACCCCCGTCCTCCGTTGAGTTGGCTCCCTTTACAATCTTCGATTCCAATCCACTTGGCAGTCTCTGAAGAGCAGTCAGATGTTGATCTTGGCAGACTCAGAAGAGTAGCCACACGTCGATCTTGGCAGAGTCAGAAGAGTAGCCACATCTTGATCTTGGCAGACTCAGACGAGTAGCCACTCGTTGATTTTGTCAGACGCAGAACAGTAGTCACTCATCACAGGGTTTTGGGCGTATGGTGGCAGACTGAACAGTAGTCACACGTTTATGGATTGAGTTTGTGAGCTTGACTGCCTCACTCTGGTAGTTGATCTGGTCCCTGGCAGAGAGCTGGGTTTGAAGGTCCAACAGGCACAGCGGGGCTGTTTAGGCAAGGGACCACTGCCCCATAACCAAACACTGGAACGGCTTTGATGGGGACCCAGGCAGATTCCTCACTCTGGAACTGATCCACCACATCGATTTTTGTGACATGGGATCATCCACAGAACAAGGAGGAAAGAAAGGGACTGTGTTAAAGTGATGTACTATCTTCAGGCACAGACACACATCTCCCTACAAAGTGTTCGAGGAACAATCCACACCACCATTCCATGAAGAAGGAACGCAGTCTGTGACAAATTGGCATGGTCAATGATAGGACACACACACACACACACACACACACACACACACACACACACACACACACACACACACACACACACACACACACACACACACACACACACACACACACACACACACACACACACACACACATGACGCAGATGTGGTTATCTGCATGTACTGGGTGTCCTTTCATTGACCAAGTCATTTTAACATGTAAAAATCTCACATGGTCGATGATGGCTCCATCTCCCTAAACACATGCCACTGAGGTCTGCCACGAGCATGTGTGATTTCAAGTTTATGTGAGCTCGCACTTTACTTCGCACAACAGCCGATCTGAGGTTCCGTTCTTCCAAGCATATGGAGGAGTGCTCGTGGTTTCCCGGCAGCATAGGTGGGGGCAGCTCTTCTGCTGCAGCAGCGGCCTCTTGAGGCAAGACAGGTTCAACTAGAAGTCGGGCCAGCTCGTCCTGCAAAAAGGCGATGATAATGTCTGCCATGTATCTGCATACCACCTCAGATGAGTATCACACCATTGGCGATACCCTACACTTTTGCGTGTGGAAGGGGCATGGGAGGCACAAGCCAGCTCGTGCTTGTCACCAGCTGCAGGATCTTGGACTAAGCAAAAGGTTTTTGAGAAAATGAAAAAGATAGAGAGGGGGAGGGAAAGAAGGAGGAGGGGGGGCAGAGGACGGGAGGGAGGGAAAGAGGGAGGAAGGAAGGACAGCAGGCAGGCAGATTTCAGAGGAATGCCAATGCATTCTCTAGAGAATGAACAGAGCAATGCTGAGGGTTACCAAGTTCCAATGCGCACATCTTGCAGAGGAGCCATGCCAATGGTTTTATGAACCCAAATCAGTCAGAACACAGGTTGTCAGGCCAAGGAGAGCCGGGCGAGTCAAATTGAAACATTTAATTTTCGGAACGAAACATTCTGAGTCCATGTATCCGGGATTGTTGTCAATGAAGATTCCCCTCGGACGCAGGCAGTTTGGAGGGGTGGAATTCATTTCCATTCCATTTGAGTTCCACAATCAATGACAGAGCTCACCTGTGTCCCAAATACGTGGGGTGCACATATGAGCAGGAAATGTCCAAGTCTTGGAAACCCGGCTTGTTGGCCTGAAAGGGCCTGAAGATTGCATTTCGGAAGGACAAAGACTGCAGTTGATAGTATGCAACGAGAATCTCTGTCTCATCCTCGATCGTGGTGTTCCAAAAGCTGTTGTGCTGGAACCCCGGCATCCACATGTGGAAGTACAGCAGTGCTGGGCTGTTGGGGTACTTCAAAAGGCGCCTAAACAGGACCTCCAGTCCCCGCCTGCGTTCCAACGTAGAAGCTCTCTTCTCAGATCTGTGAACTAAAGGTATGTAAAATGCCTTTGTGGCAGTCTTCATGGCAAGGAGGCAAATTTATGAAAAGCAGTCGACCTCATGCTGTAGAGGATAGCCAAAACAAGCAGACAACCCCATTACAGGGAGAAAGCACATGATGAGGAGACAACCTCACGACAAGAAGACAGCGTTATGACAAGGGCACAACCTCATGACAAGGAGAGATCACAATGACAGGGAGAAAGCACATGACAAGGAGCCAAACTCATGACCAGAAGACAAGCTCATGACAAGGAGATAACCCAATGACGAGGAGATAGAACATACAAGGAAAAGCTACGTGGCAAGGAAGCATACTCATGGCAAGGAGACAATCTCATGACAAGGAGACAACCTCATGATAAAGAGAAAGCACTTGACAAGGAGGCAACCATATGACAAGGAGACAACTTCATGACATTTAGAAAGCACGGGGGGGGGGGGGGGGGCTCGGAACACAAGAAAGTGAACAATTGTCGAACAGGTACAATTCAAAACACTGATTATGAGTGGGCGGGCTTGAACCCAGAAAGTGAACAATTGTCGATCTGGTACAATTCAAAACACTGATTGTGAATGGGCGGGCTCCCAGCAGGCTCACCTCCACCTGTTGTCCATATACGCCTGATTTGGCCATTTGCCTGCAACCTAGTATCACCCTTGCCAGTGAAATCCCATTTGGGGATAGTCGACATTGCATGCGTATTTGGGAAATCCAGAGGTGCAACAACAAGCTGCAAGAATTCCAGATGCCTAAAGGAGCGCATTGGGAAGAACGCATTTTGCATTTCCAACCACTGACACAGATTTCGACGCAGTGTGGACAGAAAGGGGGACGGGGGGAGGGAGAACCAAGAAACTATTGGGGGCTGGGCGGGGAAGGGGAGGAGAGATGGGGGGAGGAGACGGAGAGGGATGGAGGGAGGGATGGAGTGAGCGAGCGAGGGAGGGAGAGAGGTAGGGAGCGAGCGAGGGATGGAGGGAGGGAGGGAGGGGGAAAACCCAAAAGAAAAGGGCCAAACCCTGTCCACCAGAGTAAGAGGATACCCGTCCCTCATGTAACAATCGAGGTAACCAAGTTGATTGTCTGCTCAATACTTACTGCAAAGTATTCAGAAATGCGACACATGGCACGGTAAAACATTGCATGGCATCTCAGAAGGTAGAACCGATAGCCACAGGCTTTCAATGGGGGGAACAGGCCTTTAAGGCCTAAGGTACTGCAAAGAGGAAAGGTATGCATCGGCCTTTGTCTCCGCACCATCAGGACTGGCGTCATTGATGTCAAACTCTAATAGGATCAAATCGACGTCTTTGTGAACAACATGTTCATCCAGGCAAATAGAAATGAAAGTAGAGCCCGTGGCTGGCAGGCACCCATTGTGAAACTTGTGCTGTGCATGAGGAAATGTTTTTGCCAACCAAGTAAACAGCTGCCCAACAAAAGAATCAGAGGCTTTCCGCGGGAAGTAAATGTCACCACCGGCCATAATGCTACCGCCCAGCGTTACAACTGTTATGGGTTGGCCTGTCCCCACAGACTCACATGGTTGACTAGGTTGTAGAAACTCGTGACTTCTTTGGCATTCCCAGCACCCTAAAAAGCACATGCTCAACATGCTGTATGGAACCCATGATCACTTCATGGCCTCTTTTGATAGCAATATGCAACTAGCCAGTGGAAACTGCTCAAAATGTGCAACGACATATCATATCAACATGCTAGAAGTGCTTATACATTCAAAAGCTGGAAGAATGCATTCTCAGCTGCATGCAATGACTTTGAGCAGTTTCCACTGGCTAGTTGCATATTGCTATCGAAAGAGGCCATGAAGTGATCATGGGACGCTGATTCACAAGGTAACCCCATCGTACTTGTGACATGAGGTAATGATCAAAAATAACCTTCTTCAATCAGAACGAATGAAAACCACAAAGGATCACCCAACAAGAAAACTAAAGTTAAGTCAGAGTGCTATATCAACCCCATGACAGATCTCCTCTAATCACTGGCATCGTCTAGAAAACACCCCACTATGTAAGTAATAGGTGACATCAAAATCCAATGGAAGCAAATGAACCATATTAGGACTCCAGAAGCCAAAACAAACTTAACCCACAGCAACGATCACCAGATGGGGCTAACCATCTAGAAGTTTTTGGAGAGCAGCACGTAACCTTGCTAGATTTCCAAGTTGACGTCGTCCTGCATAAAGAAGGTCTTCTGCCAAGACAAATTTGCGTTCATAGATACGCATGAGAGTTGCCGTCTGTACCACCAAGAAAAGCAAGAACACATTTGGTCCTCCTGGCGTTCAGCTAATTTGCGCGACCATCATCCTAAGTTACAGATCCCAGATCTTCATTGGGATGAATAAGCTATCAGACTAGAAAGCGCAACTTCCAATTGCATGCTGGATCCCACACCTGCACTTACTATTACCCAAATTAAGACGCGTGCAAAGTGTCAGAGCCCACCTTTGTTGCAGCACCATTCGTTTTGAGTGCCTTAACGCAAAGGGTTGGTGGCGATCTTGCTGCTTCATTTGTTACGTATTTGAACCAATGATGTCGGTCATATGGGTAAGGAAAAGCTTTAGAGTCATCCTGGTCATAAAGGCACAGGGAAGGTCCCCCGGGGAGAGCTTCGACCCAGAGTACCAAATATACAGCAGCTGCTGACACCACCAGGATCAAAAACGCTTCTCTGATACTCCGAGTTCCCAAGCTTTCCCTCTTGATGTTGTCAGCCCAACCTCTAAAGCGGATCATTAAACTCTCATCGATGCCGGTCTGAAATATCTATACAGCAAATGTCTGAGCAAAGAGCCTAATTTTACAATCAAAAACCTCCCTCTAAAACAAATGCCTATCAGCAAGCTTCGTATAGATCACATATCGGTGATCTGTGGTACGCAAATACTAACATGGCAATACACCTGTACAGCCTCGTCCTGTCCTGTAACTTACAGGCTTACTGGCTGTTATTGTTAGAAAAAGAGTTGATAAAGGGGGTCCTGGACACGAAAAAGTGTCATTATTATTCAGGAGGCCTTCACATAAAAAGTAAGAAACCCTGCGATTCAGATGATCCAGACACCCGATCTGCTATGTCAACGAAGTAAACTCAGCTTGCTTAGCAACCTTTTGCAACGTGTCAGAAGCGGCCGTCTCGGCACATAATTTTGGTCAAGCTTACTAGGCTAGGGTTTCGTTGCTCTAGGATCGTTAGGCGGAAGGTTTTTATGGGTTTTCGTCCTGGCAAGGTTTTCCCGTTTGCGAGCCTTGCTTTTGAAAAGTTCAGATTGGGGTTTGTGGTTCAGTGGATAATATCACTTGCCTTCGTGCTGATCTGTCTGTAGAGTATGATCGTATCCCAGGCCAGTCTAAGTTTTGCACATCTGTGCAACCAAGAGGGCTTTGAAGATGGTGGGCCCAAGATAAGGTGTTTTCATGGGCCCAAGTTTGGTGGCAGGTGGGGTGCTGTCACATCTGGAAAGGGATGGGCCTGAGAGGGACCCAGTTGCAATACCTCATAGACACTTTGTATAGAGGAGAGGAATTTGGCAAAAGTTTAAAAAACAAATAGAACCGGTCATTTTATGCCTTAACTGCTCGATAGTGTCCTTCGCACCTGTGATGTTGTGAAGCATCCATCCACCTATCATCTTCTCTATTTTTCCAAACCTGTTAACTTTGTAACAAAGTACATACCTGCTTCAAACCCTGTTAACTACATGACTAGGTTAGGCTTTGCTCTGTCAAAGATGCCATATCATACACAGATCCTCTATCTACCAAGATCTAATAGGATGATCATCCTACAGTGTACATTTTTCCTTGAAGTAAAGATGTGGATGTGAGTTACAGTTGTACAGCCTTGAAATGGTAGGTCATACACGTATTGTTGGCTGCTCATTCACATGTCGTAAGCTCAAATAATCTCAGGAACTACTGCATCTCGTCGGATCCTATGCAACGTTCGGTGAGAATGACGACCGACCTTTGCGTCGTGAGGGGAGCGCTGGATCCGATGAGTTGTTGTGAGGCGGAATGACGTTGGATCTGATGACTTCGCTTCACTTCGAAGTACGCAATGATAACATTTGAACTAAGAGGCAGATTCCTGGAATTGCAGGCCAAATAGGTCTTTTAACAGTTGGGATTCAGCTAGGAAAGAAGGGTGGTAACCCAGCTAGATAATAGCAGTACAACTAAACAAAAGCCAGATATTTGAACCTGAAGAAGATGACCTGCTGAATGGTGCTGCTACAGTGCATCGCCAGCTCGCTTGGCGGGTGTGACAGTCAGGTAGCATGAAGTCTGCATTTTTGATGCTAGTTCTTGATTTGGCGGGTCTTCTTTATCAGTGCTTGTAACATGGAAGATTACATGTGTCACTAGAGGCTGATTAGATGGAGCACTCCCAGAGTAGCCAAAAAAAGTATAAAGGATTGCAAAGCACTCATGAGCGAAGCGGACGAGAGTGCAGTGGTCCGGCTGTCATAGGAACAACTTCAACGTGGCCTACATAGGAACAACCTGGGACAGATATCCCAAGGAGACAAATTTTCACTGTTTTAGGCGGGCTATTGCCCACCCTGGACACGCAAAGCACACAGAGGTTTTCGAACGTTTCACTTCAAAATGTACCATGACATCGCTCAGAGATTGCTAACACTGATGTACTGAATACCTGTATACAGGGCACCTTCTCAGACTCAATTGAGCCCGCAATGCACTTGCGGCATATTCATTTCCGTGACTTCAGCATCATTGCGGTGGGATAAAAATTAACACAGAACATCAAGATTGATGGAACTTGCCGGTCAACACAACCCATCTAGACTGTGTGCTTTCACAAACGCCCCCCTGGACTGACACGTATATTGTAGCACACAAGACTAAAGCCAGTAATAGTTGTCAGAAGTAGGCTGCCTCTTACCTTGTGTCGACAGGATAAACCCTTCCCTAAAGCCCACGTATCGCCAGCTACAGGGCCCGAGTGTTTGTCACCGAGGCGTTGCCGTCAGTCTTCAGATTGCGCAGGCAGATCCTAGTAAATGAAGAAAAGACAATCCACCCAGCCAAGGAAACATGGAAAGCAGACGTCACCACATCTAGCAGTTCTGAGGCCAATGCCCCGTAGCATTTGATAGCGAAGGCGATCCTTCGAGTATGCAACTTACACCAGTCTGCAAGATGCCTGAGCTACGCGCACACCATGCAAGACAACATTTCACCAGATCGACAGGGACCACATTCCACTGCACTGGCAAGAATGCATCTTCCAGTCAATATTCATGTCTTCCAACAGTTCGATCCTGGTAAGTAGGAGGAGAAGCAGACTCACAGTGAAAAAGCTCATGGATCATGTTGAACGGCCTATTTGTATTACCCAGTTGTGTCATTCAGCCCCTGTCCTGCCGGAGGAAACTTAATATAGAGGGTGAACCACCGATCCAGGTCTCAGGGCGCGCCGGACATTGTCGCGTATGACCATTGGCCCTGTCTTCTCTTAGCTTTGCCTTCACACAAGGTGGATAACAGGTATTTGTTCAGCGGTCAGGCCCATGCGTCTGACCGAGAGTAGTCACAATGGCTTGATGAATAAGCATCGACTGGAGTGTGCCAGGTGTTCGGTGAATGACAGCCGGAGCTTGGGGACCTGCTTAAATGTCCCAGGGATATATATACGGCACATTCCTCCTGGTCCGAACCCGTCGAACTCCGGTCCCGTGCGTGGCAGAACATGCTCACAACTAGTTATCATAATCTGGCTCTTTATTAAGCGAGCGTAAATTTCGTTTTTGGGGACGAAGTGGCCGGTGACAGTCCCGTTGCTTACGGTTAAGGTTTCAGATCACGTTTGAGCGCCGATACTGCGGATCAGGTAAAGCGGCACATTGTCTAGGTTTTTTAATTTTTACAAAATATTTTGTACTATTCATCGTTCCGTCCTCAATGAGTGAAAGCATCTCCTTGGTAGGTTCGAGACACCTTGCCGAGGTTGCGACCCGTCGTCAGGTTTCTTGAAGCGATCGTTGGAACATTTCCGTATTGCTTTATGTTCAAAAAATAGCCTATGGATTGCATTTATGCCTTCTTTTTGAAGGGTTGAGCTGCGCCTAAGTGCCTTTTGTGAGCTGTGGCTGTCTGTTATGCAGTGCCCGACGGTGTTTGGGGGTTATGCAGGTTATGTTATACTCTCTTAGTGTGAATAAACTAATTTATTGGGCAAGTTATGAGCTACCTCGGTGCATGTAAACGGTCTAAACCCGGAGAGCTGGACCCTCAATCGTCATACTCACCTGATTCTTCCGACCCTGAGAATGTTGTAGTGGGAAGTAAGCCTGGGCTTATTCCCCACAGCTATAGTGCAAGCTTTTCTGCCTCAGACCTTGCATACGCAAAGCTTCGCGGTCCTTCCACCTGGGAAAGTGACTCTCCTAGAAGCGCCTCTCCAAAAACTCGGATGCCTGGGCATAAGCGGAGCTGGAACGACTTGATCCTTGCCTTCATTGCTGGTAAATCTAATTTTTATGGTATTTGTAAGGTTACTGGCTTGTAGTGCATGAATTTGATACGCTGGGCCGTTGGACATATGCTGATATGCTATTCCCAGGTTATTGTTGTGCTGCTCACTTACATATATGTCAGCCACATTTAAGCATGTTTCGTTATATATATTACAAACAAGATGGAAAGGTGGGGTCTTGGTAAGATGGGGTATTCTTCTAGCGGCGAGTTAGTCCTTTTGGATGCAGCTCTTCATGTTCATTTTTCTTTTATCTTCACTCTCAGACTTACTCAGAGGTAATAAGTTTGCTACCTGGCAAAGAATCAGCCAGTCAGCCGAAGAGGGCGCCCCTCTGAAGTACCTGGAAGGCTCGTGCAGGGGTTGCAGTTGCTTATCTGTTCATTCAGTTTGGAGGCAAAGCTGGCACGGAGTTGCTACTACGACAGCAAACCCTTCTGTTACCCCATGCTGATGATTCGCTTTGTCAGGAAACATATGTACCACAGGGCACTGCACTATCTCCCTTGGCTTTGGGAAATCTGACAGGCAACCCGCAAGCAACAACGGACCGACTAATTGTTGCTGCCAGACATACTGAAGTAAGCCCCTCAGTTATGTCGTGCCACTGGTGCCACATTATAGGCGTGCCACATTATAAGCATACCATTCCTTTCTTCATTGCAACCCCACTGTGTTTGTTAACAATTGAAAGGCTTCTTATCTGCAGTTTTAATTTGTGTATGAGACAGTGGAGTTGACTCGTCCATTATAGTGGACTAGTGGCGCGCGGTCTGTTTGAAGTTTCAGCTGCATACAGATTTCGATGTTGGCCTGAGACATCTTTTTGGCATCTATGCAATGCATTTCTCAGAATGAAAACTGTGAGCAGCTACTATAGATATGGGACGGCCCTCCTGATGTCGTTGATTGCTGTTGAAAACCTGTGCAGGGGGCACCTGCACTTCTGCAGGCACAGTTGCAGGATCAGTAAGTGGATGCACAGTTGATGGTCACATATTCATGCTTTGCATGTGGAAGTGCCATGTATTTTATACATCTGAATACATGCAGATGAGTGCGTGTGGGTAATTGGATGACTTAGAAGTTTCAAGTGTACGCCAAGTAAGGCTTTATCATGGTGGACATGCTTGATATAGCTTCTTATCCAGACCTTTCATATTCAAAACCATTCATCAAGTCCATGGGTACGGGTATGCATGTTTGATGTTAAAGCTGTAATAATAGGGTTCTTGAGGCTGTGCTGGTACACGTGTACATGTTCATTAGCAGAAAAGACTGCAATTAAGTTGTAGCGCACGTGTGTATTTGTAATGAGATGGCCATTTGCCATTTATCAAGGGCATGCCTTTGTGTTTTGTTTTAGTTGCAGATAAGCATAACACTGGTATCCTTGGCTCATCGTGATAAATGAGATGTACCTGGATATGACTTATATAGTTCAGCAAAACAGTGATGTTAAGTTTTGTTGAGGTATGTTTTGGCCTGCCGCGAATGAAAGCTGCTATGCTGGGTGTTGCAGGATACGTCATGGCTTGATGTCTACCTGAGCGACATTCCTCACATAGTATATCAAATAGATGACCCTGCCCTCACAAAGGGTGCGTTACATCGGACCGTAAAGAACAAGGGGAATGAAGCCATGGCTTACCTGCAATTCATCATAGACTATTATGACAGATTGCCAGCTTCTATGGTTTTCTTGCATGGGCACAGGTAAATCCTGTGTGTCCTGAGGTCTTTAAACTTCCCGTCTCCACATCAGTTTTACAACTTTTGCATACTGTGAGATCATGTCCATAAATGTGTAGCATTGGGAATGCGTATGCGGGCAAGTGTGCTTGTCAAATCTATTTGATACAGTTCCAATACAGTTCCCCCCTTTCAATTATTTGTCTGGATTTGCTTCCTAAGCGATTTGCGGGTAATGTGGGTGGAACCGAGGTCAGTGTATGTCCGGGGGAAAGGGGTGTACTTCTTGTTCTTACATAACCTTTTGCTCTGTGTGTCCGGATCATGTACACTTGTACACTTTTGCAGTGCCTCCTCCGCCCTGGCCACCATCGTCTGCAGGTTTTGTAAGCCAATATTGCTTTTAAGCGTGCTGCGAATTTACCCGTTACACCGTACAGCATGTTGCTCGCTTGGCAACATCGCATTTCCTAGGCAGTTCGAGCTCTCGGTCTTAATTTTACCTTCATGTTCTTCCTGCTGTTGAACTGGGTGACAGGACATATCTGGCATGGTGGATACAACTGCTGAAGACCTTAGGCTTGATAACGCGTCCGATTTTTGTACGTTTATGAAGCATGCATGTGTGCTCTACATGTACTTGGTGTTCACATTGTGGTCATTTCCATGTGTGACAAGGGGGGGGGGGGAATGGTAGACGCAATAATCATCTCATTTTGCCTTCAACCACGCAGGGGTACATGGCATTTTCGGGACCACGTTCCAATCTTGCGAAGGCTCAAGTGGGGCTCTTTCGGTTTCGCCAACCTTCGGTTTGCTCCTGGGACCCGCTTGGAGTGGGCATGTGGAAACAATACGGATGATCCAAACTTCAAGCCCTTCGACTGCAATTGGGTCGGTGGGGTGATGCACATGACAGGAATGGCACCGCGAAAAGCCAACCTTGTTAATGTGATGAACAAGGATGAGTGGGGTGACTCCATTGAACTTATTTCGGTAGTGCCCTAGCTCCTCCCTTACCAGCTGGCTCCAACAGATGTGTGGCAAGTTATTTTACACCACTTACTTGTGAATGCATTTGTCCACTGCGTGTATAACAAGTCCGTTTGTAGCCTTTGCACGTTGTCAAATGTTTCTGCATGATTAACACGTCACTGTGCCTGAACAGGTTTGGCCTCAAATGTATGAAGAAGAGTTGGGCCCGCCACCACCCATCTTGGCAGCGCCATGCTGCGCTGAGTTTATGGTTTCCCGGGACCGCATACTAGCACATCCAAAGTCATTTTATGTGCATCTCCGAGACTGGATTGCTGAAACGGAGGTTAGCAGGTGATTTACACGTCTTCCCCCTCCATGGCTGTTTGCTGCAATACCACAGCCCCCTAATTGGCTTGGGGGCTCTCAAAATGTACGTACCAGCTGGTATGTCAGCTATTAAAGGCCCGGCCAGGCCATTGCTAGCTCAAATACCAGCAGGTATTACTTTTGGCCAAGGGGACTTAGGTATTGCAGGCAATGTTTGTTGTTAACATGTTGAGAGTATGTACTGTGTGATTAAATGCACTTTTTGCATGTGTTTGTACCGATGCACGTACGTTGATTGTGTTCCTAGCACCGCACGACGAAGGCGATGATCTTTGAAGGCTATTGCAATTAGCCTGACAAAGAAAACATCCTAGTTCATACGGACTTATGATCACATATGAGGAAGCTTACCCATATGTGATCATACGTTTCTATCTCTTGTTGTTCTGCAATTCAAGGGCCCGGGGTTGCAAAACAAGCGTTGAGCATGCACGCATCCTGTCCATGATGAAAGCAAGGAGATTTCATATGAAGAATTGACGGTTCAAGCACTAAACTCAACCTGTCAACGTTCTAAAATCCAGATTTTTCATGTCATACATCACCAACGCAATTACCTGGGCTGGGTGCGCGAGGTACTTATACATGTAGAGTGACACATTTGTTTTCTTGTGGCAGTTTGTGGAAAACGTGCTCAACAGCTAAGACACCGCGTGCCAATAGGTAGGTTAACCGCTTCCTTGTGTGGCAACTCTATCACATGCATTTATTCAAAGTTTCCAGCTGCAGGTAAGATCCACAAATCACTTTAGTACTTGACATGGCACTGTTAGTGACACTTGTTGGTGGTGAACGTAGGTATCGCACTGGTAGAGAGTTTGAATATGTGTGGCACTACATGTTTGGGGAGCCACCATCGATAGATCCGGTCAGGGAGTGTGACTTGCTGCACTGCACTGAGGAAGAGCTTGCAGCATCTGAAGCTCAATTAAAGGCGATACCGAAGTACCAGAGCCCCGACCCAACATCGCCGCAGCTTGGTGTGCCTCAGAGCATTGCATTGGCAGGTGATCAAAATAGGCTGGAGAGGCCCTGACCAAGGCGAAGACTACATCTACTCCTCGTACAAGTGAAAAGTCAAAAAATAGAAGAATGACGGGTTTGTCATGACTTAATGATGCTGTCATTGAATTTAGTTGAATGTCTGGGCCCGAACCATTTAATTGTTTACAAGTAGAACAATGAACTTCCAAGATCCCTGAAACTGCTTTGGAACTTGATCCAATGCGCTGAAACATGGGAGCGCCGTATCTGATACTATTAGAGTACAGCTGTTTACATTGCATATTCGCTGTTTGATAGGAATTACGATCTGGGATGGACTGTGCTTCCTTTCAAGGAGCTGCAGAGCAATTCCCATGCCACTGTAATTACTTATAAGCTACTTCATGTGATCCCATGCACTTGCACAATGTCTGTCAAAAATGCGACCTGCACACATAGCTGTGTACACATGTGTGCATGGGTATGTATCCGCACTCTTATGGTAGATCTAGATATTTGTACTGCGGCAGCAGTGCATGTGGGCACGGTACAGGATGTTGGTTAGAAGGCACGTCGATTGTCAGTCTACTGGCATTGTATCCTCAAGGAGGGTTGTCGTTGTTTCACCATAAGGTGGAAACCAGACTCGTACTCCACAGAAGTGTTTCTAGTGAGTGGTCTTGCACTTGAGTGCCATGAGGCATCACAAGCAATAAGGAAGGGGTAGCCATCAAAATGCCGATGTACTCATGTGTCTTGAATATCTTTGCCCTCGACCCAAGAATTGAATATATTTGCTCTCAACCCAAAATCTCTTTGAATCCTTGGGGTAGAGGAGGCAAGACACTATGTTCAGGAGTCACTGGTGATAGTAAGTTGTGCCCTCGGATTTGTTCGTACAAACCCCAGAACATTAATGCTTGGATATGCCTACATCTCTGCATGTGTACAAAGGTGGATTGGACAGTCAATGCATCCGGATGACCATCATGCATAGAGCATGTTGTATTATGGGCATGTATGACGACTTTGCAGCCAGGTTGTTACGTGTACATCAATTACATTTACACGTACATGCTCAAAGTCGCCATATCCAGAAAAATGTATAATGTCGGGTATAGGCCAGATTCCTGCACGGGTTGGTGAAAACATAAAATCAGGCGCTTTGCTCGACTCGGATGGTAAAGTGATATATCAATAGTTGTTTCTTCAAACTTAAAAAGTGGAGCATATATATTGTAACTGCAAACCACGTATCCTTCATGTGGCTACGCAGAATTCAGGGGCCATGGCAGACGTGGTTTCATTGCTAGTGGGACTATTGGTATCTCTGGTAGTTAACTGGGCCACAAAGGCTATGTACTTATCACGCTCGTCCACAATGCTTTTTCTGATGAAACGTGCGTAGCGCTGCGAGAAATGAGAAAACTGCCACACTGATTGCATCTTCTTGCTTATCACAACATGAAGAGATGCATTTCAGCATGACGTCACATTTGTGTCAACCATTTTCGAATGTTGAAATACGGCATATGTGTCATATATAGTATGCGATCACTACTGTGATGCGGTTACTCCTCTCAGTTCGTCACTTCGCCATTGCAATGTGGTCAACACCCCGAGGAAATCCCTCCAAACCTAATACAATTTGCTCATTCTTGATAGAGCGTGGTACCTGGCTGAAGCTTGTAGTGCTGATGTTGCGTTAAACCCGTGTTCACCCCAACATTCTTAAGGTCCACCATATGTGCTAGGTCCTCTGGAAAGTGTGACTTTGACCAATTGGTCAAAGTCCACAGCTGTGTCAAAAGTGGTTGTCAGCAGCAGCACAGCTCTCACGGAGTTGCTGACAACCATGGTGGCCACTTTTGAATGACTATATCCATGAACATGCTTGACTAATGAGTCTAGCACGTTTATAATGAATAGGGAAGCCTCAACAGCACGTTTGTACACGAGCCCCAGTTTATACAGACCGGTGAGTACCACAATCAGGCTTGCATCTGTTACGAACTCGATCTCCAACGGTTTCCAAGGCCTGTCACTGGCTGCCAGGCTGCAGGCTGCCAGGTGTTCGGTGAATGAGAGCCGGAGCCCGGCGACCTACCTTAAATGTCCCAGGATATATTTACGGCACATTCCTCCTAAATCGGAACCAAGTTGCTCCGGTGACAGAGCATGTTCACAAAAAACTGCGGGGCATGATTTCGCTCTTGAATAAGAAATGTCAACTTCGTCCCTGGATAAGTTGGCCAGATGATGCTGTTGCTGAAAGCTGAATCTCCAGGATCACGTTTGGGGCCGATAAACCGGAGCAGGTCGAGCGGCACATCGTCTAGATATTTCGCCTTGCATTGAAGCGTTCGAGTTATTCAGGATTCCGACTGTTTGTATGTGAACGCAACCTCTTGGAAGGTTCGAGACACCCTGCCCAAATTGCGACCCGTCGTCAGGTTTCATGTCGCGCTCGTTTTGACATCCCCATCTTCTTTCATGTCCAATTAATGAGCTTTGCGATACAACCAATGCTTCGTGTTGAAGGGTTGCGCTGCGTCTGAGTGCCATTTTGTGTGCTTGGCTGTCTGTGATCACAGCGTCCAACCCTGTTTTGGCGTTATGCAGGTCAACCCTGTTACACCTTTCTATTGTCAATAGGTTGGTTTATCGGGTGCTTGATGAGCTACTTCGGTGCTTGGAAGCGATCTAAACCTGGGGAGCTGGACCCCAATCGTCATACTCAACCTGTTTCTTCTGACCCTGGGAATGTTGTAATGGGAAGTAAGCCCGGCAATATTCCGCACAGTTATAGTACATGCTTTACTGACTCAACAATTGCCTACGCCAAGCTGCACGGTCCTTTTGCCCTGGATCGTGACTCGCCAAGGAGCGCGCCCAAAAATATGCAAATACCTGGGCACAAGCTCAAGGGGAGCTGGAACGACTTGATTCTTGCCTTCATTGCAGGTAATCCCGATGTAGTTCTTTCTTCTTCTTTGTTTGAAATGCGGTGAGGAGTCCAAACTACTAGTTTGAATTTCTACATTTTGAGACCCTTGGCCCTTAAGGGTCTCAAGCTTGGGCCACTGAGATTTCTCAGAATTCCGGGGCTTGATTTTGTGCTGCTACCTTACATATCAACTAGATGTAAGCATCTTGGTATATGTATTGCAAATGAGAAACAAACGTAGTGTCTTAAGACAAGCTTGGAAAATAAAAGCATTCGTCAAGCAACGGATCAGTATATATATCATATATGTGGAGGCCTTCTTCATGCACAATTAACTTCAGTAAGACCTATTTGGGCCTGCTAATTCTCATACCTGGCATGCCTCAGCCAGTCTATAGAAGGACTAGCTAGTCCTTTTCAAAGACTTGGGATGCTCATGCAGGGGTCGCAGCGGTTTATCTGTTCATCCAGTTTGGAGGCAAAAATGGCACTGACTTGCTCTCAAGTCAGCAACCCCAATTGTTATCCCATGCTGATGCTTCGCTCTGTCGACATGAATCATATATAGCAGACGGTACTGCGCTATCTCCCTTGGCTTTGGGAAATCTGACAGGCATCCTGGAAGCAACAACAGACCGACTAATAGTTGCTGCTAGACATGCTGACGTAAGCTCTTGGGGTCCCCACAAGTATCGGAACTGTACTAGCATACCACTGCAGTACTAGCATACCAGCTGGCGGGCCATGGCCTCTCCAGATTTGAAGAGAATATGTATGTTAGATTCACTACCCGCGCCGGTCAAACAGACGATAGACTGTTAACCTGCAGTTAAAACTTAGTATGTATTCATTCAAGGTTTAACCTATGATTATGGCACAATGGACTTGGCTTGTACATTATATTGGACCAGTGGCATGCGTCCTGTTTTGACGTCGGTTGGTCTAGAGCGTGCAAGGCCCAGTTAACTGCATCCACGGATCCTCGTGTATGCCCTGGAACATCTTGGCTGTGTGGCTCCTATGTGTTGCATGTGCACCTGAGAATGCATATCGTGAGAGGACTTGGCAAGGGTCCCCAGATTCATTGTTATCTGCGAGTGAACACTGTATGACACATGTGCAGGGTCACCTACGATTCTGAATATACATGTCCAGGGTCACTCATGCTTCTGCATGTGGAATTTCGTATCAGTTCTGACCAAATGCATGTGTGTGTGTGTGTGTGTGGTGTGTGTGTGTGTGTGTGTGTGTGTGTGTGTGTGTGTGTGTGTGTGTGGTGTGTGGTGTGTGGTGTGTGTGTGGCGCGCGCGCGTGCATGCGTGCGTGCGTGTGTGTGTGTGTGTGTGTGTGTGTGTGTGTGTGTGTGTGTGTGTGTGTGTGTGTGTGTGTGTGTGTGTGTGTGTGTGTGTACATTCCCATTAGTCCCATATATGTGGATATATACTTTACAAGTGGATGTATGTGCTTGGGTTGCTTAGAAGTTTGGGGTCTAGATGGACTGCTCGACTACTTAAATTGCTAATATATTTGCATATACATGTATATACAAGTAAACAGACTTATGATGGCGAACATCCACAAAGCGTTTCTTCTCCAGACTTTGCCTGTTTGACATCTGTCACCATGTGCAGCGCAAGTTTGTACAAGTGCACGTGCCTATTATCAACTAAGAAATGAATGTTTCAAGGCTGTGTTGGAACATGCTGTTGCTAGTAAGTTGAAAGACTGTGATACACTTCCATATCTGTACATGTAAACTGATGTGCATGTTAATCAATTGCATGCATCTGTGTCTTGGAGAAAGTTGCTGAAAGATGGTACTCCGACGTATTGAAAATTTTGGCTTATGGTGGTTAATGTGGCCACCATGGTGTACCCGGGTCCGCTACGACATAGTCTATTGAATCTCATCTCTTGATCAATGCGAAAACTAGCAGTAATAATCTTTGGTCTGCTGCAGATAAAAGATGCTATGCCGCATTTTGCAGGATACGTCATGGCTTGATGTCTACCTGAGCGACATTCCACACATCGTGTATCAAGTCGACGACCCGACACATACGAAGGGTGCATTACATCGGACAGTGTTGAACAAGGGAAATGAAGCCATGGCTTACCTGCAATTCATCATTGACTATTATGACAGATTGCCGGCTTCCATTGTTTTCTTGCATGGACACAGGTCAGATTGTTAACTCCCATAAGTCTCAAGGTCCTTGGACTGTTCCATCTCGACATTCGGATGGATCCACTACACATGTGTACAACTTTGCCCATCAGGATCCCATCATTTCTGTAGTTACCTTACAATTACTGGTGTGCGTGCGTTGCAACGTTCCATTTTTCTTTATTGCATGGTTTGGCTCACTAGTACTTTAGACAAATTGGCCCATGGGAGTACATACCTTCTTCCCCCGTCTGTGCTTCTGTACTATGCTGCTTCCCATGGCCATGCAAAAGTGCGGATGCAACCGTTAACCTTGTACCGTAAAACTAACTAGTCGGTTTAAACAAAATTGGTTTTCTGTTCTTGTCTGTTCTCAATCCTGATCAGAGCTCATGTTCGAACACTCCTGCAGCTGGTAGGTTGGGTAAGGTTATCCTGCAGGATGCAAGTACTAAAGACACTGGGCTTGGTTAAAATGTCCCAGTTTTGTGCAATGTTCAAACAACGAACGCGTTCAGCATGCATGTGTGCCCCTATACGCTGGCTAGCGTATACCAGCTACGTAGCTGTAGCTTGTGGTGAGGTTTTGGGTTCAGTCTACTTGTGACAACGGTCTGATTGGAATGCGTGTACATTGTAGTAAGCACTATAATGTCTGTTGAACCACGCAGGGGTGCATGGCATTTCCGGGACCATGTTCCAATCTTGCGAAGGCTCAAATGGGGCTCCTTTGATTTCGCCAACCTTCGGTTTGCTCCTGGGAACCACTTGGACTGGGCATGTGGAAGTAATACGGATGATCCAAAGCACAAGCCCTTCGACTGCAACTGGGTTGGTGAAGTGATTGACATGAGCGGGATGGGACCACGGAAAGGCAGTGCACTCAATGCAATGAATAAAGATGAATGGGGCGACTCCATGGAACTCATATCGGTGCTTTTCTTGATCCCCTCGTACAAACTTGCCCCCCGTAAGTGTAATTAGTTTTAGCAAGGCCGCCAAACTTTTTATCACACGTACATTTACGGATACGTGTATGGATGGATTGGGCCTCTGCACGTATATTGTGGTGCTTGAGGATTGTACCCAATGCATGTCGTCAGAAGTTCTGCATGCATGTTTGACGGGTCAGTTTGCCTGATCAGGTTTGGCCTCAACTGTATGAAGAAGAGTTGGGCCCGGCACCACCAATTTTGACAGCGCCATGCTGCGCAGAGTTTATGGTTTCCCGCGACCGTATACTGGCACATCCGAAGTCATTTTATTTGCATCTGAGAGACTGGATCGCGGAAACAGAGGTCAGCAGGTGATCGCTCAGCTTCCCTCTCTTGATCATGGCCATCCCTCTTCAGGTCTTGACTGCACCAAATGGTAGTACTATTTCTAGAAAGAACCTCTGGCCACGGTTACGTAACAATGGTGGTCCGCCCAATGTGACACACTTTTTTGAAACTTGATCCCACCTGCTGGCTCAGCTGATAAGCATAGTTGCAGTTTGCCTTCCGTTGCTCGCGTGTGCTTGTAGGGATTCGCACTGGTCATCAGAGGGCTGCTTCACACTCAGGGCTGATCTTCTTACAAGCAATTGCAATTAGCCATAGCTTGGAAAAACTCTCATGATAATTAGTGCAAAAGGAATGAAGACTTGCTCATACGTGCTCATTGGTCCGGGGGTTTGATGCTTTCCATGTGAAATGACAAGCAACTAGATCTAGACATCATTGAAAGCAAGGAAGGTTACGATCGTAGCCCCGCCATATTAACATTATAGAATCCAGCTTCACATATGCATGTCAGATATCCCCGAAGTGATGACCTTGGCTTGCTGCGCGAGGTATCCATGAAAGTAGAGTGGCACCTTTCTGTTTCGTGTGGCAATTTGTCGAAATCGTGCTCCACAGTTTAAACACTCGTGCCAACAGGTACGTTGACCCCTTCATCAAGTGTATGTGGCACGTTCCTGTGACGTGAATAATATAAAACAAACTTTCTGAATGCAGGTATGACCAGAGTTATTACTTGACATGGCATGGTTTGTGACAACTGTTGGTGGGGAACGTATACCTGCGTAGGTATCGCACTGGTAGAGACTTTGAATATGTCTGGCACTACATGTTTGGGGAGCCGCCATCGATAGATCCTGTCAGGGAGTGTGATTTGCTGCACTGCACTGAGGAAGAGCGTGCAGCATCTGAAGCTCAGTTGAAGGCTATGCTCCTCGGCGCAACGTTGCCGCAGGTCAACCGGTTAAACGTTGGCGCACCTTAGAGCAATGCACTGGCACGTGATCACAACAGCATTGGCCTGCAGGCTCGAGAGGCCCCAACCAAGTCTGCGCAGGGTGTAGATCTACGTATGCAACTCGAGATCACTCTCAAGTTTACCTCCTAAGGCCCCCGGTTGTGTTCTAAGTTTCGAAAGCCGTGCACATTCATATGTATTCGCATGCACGCCCCATGTACTTTGTCAACGATAAAGCTTTGTCGATGTCTGGGCCGGGATAGCTGCATTCAATTGAGGCTTTCAAGACAGTTGGAAAAATAAATTCAAATCTCTAGCTAACAACCGCATGGAAATCTCCGGGCAGGCACTGAACACGAGAGCACATTGTAGTACAATATTACAGTGTTGCTGAAACAATACATATTCTCTGCTTACATAGAAATAGCGTTCTGGGCGTGGATACTGCTTCCTTGAAGGACAAATTTGAAAGCACTGTAATTGCATACTTCACTGCATTAGAGAAGCAGTCTATGGGATGCCAGGTGTAGAACGTTTTTGACATATTAGAGTGCGAACTGCTGATGCATCAAAATTAAGTAATTCTGTTCTATATCCGTTTTCTGGACACACATGGATACCTCACCGCAATTGATTGTTCCAGGATTCTTTAGAAATGTATGTAATATGGCATAGCGCACAGGAGCGCTTGCGCTGTGCCTTATATTGGTAGGATTGAACTTGCAATGCGTTTTCAGTCTGCAGAATCCTTTGGAATGAAATCGAATGTGGTCTTAACTAGGTTCACAAGTTTCTGGAGAATGCGTTTAGTACTTCGCAGCAGTTCCAGTGTTGAGTGGTCTTGAGGTTGAGTGGCATGCATATCCGAAGTACAGTGAAGCCTGATGCTCAAGATTCTCGAACTCTCGAGCACTCTCGATGCACATTATGCAGAGAAATCAGCAATATTGGGGAAGGGGTCAATGCATCAGCAATATTTGGGAAGGGGTCAATCCATCCTGCAGGTGGCGTAACAGCTGGTTGTGTAAAAGAGCTTCACCGTTGCATCGCCAAACGAAATTGGTTCTAGTTAGTTGGGAAGTGCGCCTGTGCAGCACCTTGCACCTCCTTACCGTTCTCAAAGCCTCATGACAACTTCCCCCCCCCCCCTTTTATTATGATTATGGGAAGGTTGGTAGCAACGAGATGATTCTCGTTCGCGTTCGTCAATATTGAAGCCATATCACAAGGAGATGCCATTCCTTGCTGCCGGGAACAGATCTCAATCGCTCAGTTCATGGATGTGTGAACACGCAGCCCTGAAGTTAAATAATATACCAACCCTTTCGCATTCTTAGCCCAACCTGTGGAAACCGTCATAACCTCCAAACACTGCCCGTTAGCTTGTTCAAAATCAAGAGGTACCCTACGTTCTCTGAGCTCGTCAAGCGTGTCTGAGCACCCCCAAAAAATGGACTCAATTACCTACAACTGCAACTGGGCTTCCTCATAAGAAGGAACACCCACATGCTCAAACAGTATGCATGTGTACAAACGAAACGGACTTCTGAGGAATGCAAAAAGCGAGACGGAGAAGCTGTCCAGCAAAGTAACACCTCGTTTCAAACAAAAATCAGGATTTGTGGCCAACATCCGCCCTTGCCAAAAGCTGCAATGTATGAAGAACCAACTGGCAACAGCATTTGTAGCTCCCGCTGCACAGGAGACTCAGCCCTCAGATGGCATTGGAATTAGCTGCTTCAGCTCGTCAGCCCCCTGAAAGCTCCCCGGTGGGCCACCCCGACAACTTGTCACACCATGCTATGTTGCTAAGCTCTCTCCAAAATCCCCGGTGGGTAACCCAATGAGGTAACATCTGGCCTGGGCTATACACAGATTTGCGCAGCACCACATGCTTGCAGCGCTTCCACAATGACACTGACATGAACTTATCCCTCTTTGTTTCTAACGCATGTTTCTTACGCATGCACAAAATAAACGAACTGGCAATCCCCACATGTTCATGGAGGAGGCATGTCCGGCAGGTTTACATTCACGCACACTTGTCTCAACACAGAGCACTAGCCTCAAAAACCAGAAGGCAAGAGCAAAATTTGACTGAATCCAGGGGCATTCAGCCATGCACAGGCACACTGCATAAGGTGGGAGATGAAATAACCCAATCACATGTTCACCACTGCTGGAAGCGGGAAGTGTCAGGTGGGAGCCTGCTGCTTTCCCCGCATCTGATCAGACCACCTCACGAGAAGGGATCAAGCCGGGGATCACTCTCTCGAGCAACCTTCTTTCCGGTGCAGAAACAAGCTATGCAGGCCACCTTCCCAGTGCCTGAACAGGTGGCACAGCGGTCTTCTGTGGCGAGGGGCTGCTTTGCACCGTTTGCATCAACAGTCAGAGGAATAGGCCCAACCGTCTTTCCTCCACAAGCTCCACATGTTACGTATCCCGTTCCCTATGCAAGAAACACTCAAGACTCAGCCCTCAACCCTGCAGATCTGCCCAGTCTGTGCCCCGTACCCTACACAAGAAACCCACTAGACTCAGCCCTACATTCTACATCTGCTTAGTCGTGCTCCAAATTGAGAGGACCTAATAGCATGTCCATGTAGGCAGTACCGTGTGCAAATCATCATGAAGCCAAAGAAGGTGACATTAATAACGTCTGACCCATGAACAAGACTTATTAGAGAAACAGGAACCTGGAGTACCAAAGTCTTGTGTGCCCTGTCACGCAATTCGTGAATTCATCACGTTACGATTGACAGATGTACAAGGCCAACAACCATAAGAGCATATGACAGCCGTAAGAGCCTGTGACATCATGATCAACAACCTTAAGAGCCTATGACATCTAAGCTGCCTCATTGTCGCCCAGTCCAGCTGAGTTGCTCTCCCCTGCTGACAAGCTGCCAAGGAACGTGACGAGTCAGAAAATGTGAGAGCAGTGTCCAACCCTTCCTTTGCCTCCACTAAGGTGCCATTTTCTTTGCATCTTCAGCGTAGGCATGCCAATAGCCACCAAGGAATCACAAACTTGCAAAATGCCCCCCACCCCCCTTTCATCTACCAAGAAGTCTACGTACCTTCGTCTCTCGACCCCCCCATCCCCGTGTCTCAGTGGGTGTGCATGCGCACCCACGGAAGTGCGTGCGTGCGTGCGTGTATGTGTGTGTGTGTGTGTGTGTGTGTGTGTGTGTGTGTGTGTGTGTGTGTGTGTGTGTGTGTGTGTGTGTGTGTGTGTGTGTGTGTGCGAGTGTGCGCGCGCGCCTTCTGTTTCCTCCTCCTTTCCCACCAACCTCCATCTGCCTCCCCACCCGAGGGACAAGGAATCCCATGAGGCAATATTACCTAGCATGGACGAAACACTGCAATTTTGGGCTACCCTGATACGGAACGCTGGCTTCATTCCTACCAAGAAGCCACTCATTATTCCGGCTTATAAAAGATTCAAGAATGCGTACCCCACAATATATGCACCGGTTCTTTGCAACAACTTTGGAATTGTTTGCTTCAAGGACCAGGAGAGTCGTCAGCACGCCCACTGCTCCACCGCAAAAGGACGCCACTATGGGATCCACTTCAGCCAACTGGGCTGGAAGGTGAAGCCCCCGAATGAAATCGCTGTAGGATGTTCCTGTCCAAAACACAGACAAGAATCGTCTTGTAATTACACTCGGGAAAACCCCCCCAATCACCGGTGAGCGGATGCAGGTCCACTCATTCACTAGACTTCCTTCCACATCAACGTTCATCAACTCAAAATTAGCATCCTTTCATAACCTCCACATCTGCGAATTCAGAAAAGTAAGGTGTCTGACCCAGAGCCAGAATCTGCGCAAAGCCATTGAATATGAGCCACAAAGATGATTAAGACGGTCCAAACCGTCCAAGCTGATACACCAGATGTTGCAGACTTACAAGACCCAAACGATGCAAGCACCCCCAGGTTTTCTGTCGCACATTTATGGAAGAGACACATGAGCCCTTCATTGGTATGAAGCCAGTGCACTGATACCACACACAGCTACCATGGAAAAGAAAGGAGGCAGAAGGAATGCTAATGCCGCCGGCTTGTCTCAGATAACTTAAAGTGAATTGCTCTAAGGCAGCTCAACTAGAAACTTAATGTCTACCTTTCCAGATAGGGGCACGCTGTTCCTGGACAAGTACTGTACAGCACTGTGCTTGACTAAATAACTGCAACGACGAGATGCCAGAGAGCCAGTGTTGTGGAGAGTTAGAGCGGCATGAATCTGGGTATCACCTCCAATGCCCAACCGAACTTCCAAGATAGGTGCGATGATACCCCCAAACAAAATTATTGCGCTCACTGCAGTAAAATAGAAGTTGGCATAATCCTTGATGGTTTCATCTGTCAGAGGGGGGAAGAATGGAACAACAGATGGATAGCGCTCTTCGCCCAACTCTTCTTCTTTAGACATCTGTCCACCCTGTATCTCCCGAGCGGGACAGTGAGAACATTTCTGCAAGAGGTCTAAGTCCCATTAAAGCCGGTGACAGACTCCTTTAAAATAGAAAGGGGGGACGTCTAATAGTTTGCCGGACGGCCATGTTGCCTCAGATTGACAAGTATGGTCACTTCCTGACCCAACACCTTTCCCAAAAATGGCTCATGATCGATTCGTCACAACAGGAAGCAATCGAGGAACACTCTTCATCAGCTTGTCTGTGTGTCTCATGTGCACCATACAAAGTTTAACAACATACATTGTTTACAACTAGTTGCTCTCCCTTCTCGTGCCAACAGTCTTTGCCCAAGTAAACCCTGTTCTTTCCTCCAAAGAGTGGGGGACTGAAATTTTCCTGCTTACCTTCATGCGTTGTTGGATTCGCAGTCGCCTGACTTCCTCCATCAAAAAATAAATTTTGTTACGCCGTGATTGTATCTGGTCTGTGATCTCTCCCAAACCTAAATTTGCGAAGTCCTGCATGCAGACAACACTCACCACTGTCACTATCTTGGCATGTGTCACAATATAATACAGCAGCATCAACACAATGGAATTCTTCTTATGCCTACAGGTGCATACCTTTATCGACTCGCGGCTTTCAATAATGCAAAAATTATCTGGAACGCCCGTCGTGAGAGAAACTCTGCGTAGCATGATGCACAATTCCATGAATAATAAGCTAAAAATCAATTACAAGTGAGGATACCATGCATTTCGTACCCTCTCGTGTAACTCCCCACGTCGCCATCGGAGTCGTTTGGTTCGTTGGGTCTTTCGAAAGATCCAGCAGACGCCTCGCACCTCGGATGTGAAAACAAGCGTCCAAATCTGTGCTGACCTATGAAAAGTGCCCGATTTCGTACAGAAAGCTCACTATGCAACGGCACAACCGTACTAAACCTCGTGAAGAGAGTAAGGCCCGGTGGCCGGCACGTCATAATTCTTTTCACTTTAAGCGCAGCTAAAGTAGCACCATAAAATTCCTATAATAGCTGGATGACAAACCACGCAATATCTTGACGGAACAATGCGACAGGCAGTCCACGTCCTTGCGGATCTGGACGGTAGCCCTTCTACTAGCTTAAACAACCTACTCTAAATCCGCCCAGCCTTTGCTACAGAGCCGGCTGACACGGAGCTGCTATGTGGTGAAATGGGTTTACTGTTATCGTGACATGTATACAAGGATAGAGTTTCTTATCGTGGAGCTGAGCAAGGTACAGTATAGTCGAGCCGAGAGCCTCACGACGATTGCACGTCAGGGTGGACGTAACCCCTCCACGACAGTCCGATCAGCAAGAAAATCGTACGGGCAGTGGAGGTTCACGTTCGGGAGATTAACTCTACCAAGTCTATTAACACAAGCGTTTTGACTAATAAATCTGGGTGTATCATGAACTGAGCCCAACTGTTTTGAGTGGGAAAGAATATAGTGGTGCTTCTTGATTGCTTGCATGTTACTGAGAGTCGGAATCATATTGTAGAGATTACAGCAATCAAGGGGACAACACGAGTCGAAGCGACCGTTTCTTCTAAATAGTTGAAACGATTCCATCACTGCCGGCATACATTTTTGGGGCTAATCTAGGTTAGCCGATGGTGTCAACATACGTACAATTAGCCGCCTCAACGGAATTTTCGACGAGACATGCCTTGAACGCATTTCTACCAGTTCCATTAGCCCTTTCACACTCACAAAAAAGTCTTAGGAGAGCTATCCACTCTGGCCAGAGAGGGCATGCGCCTCAACGACACTTTATTGGGGGCCCAAGGATTCGATTCAAGAAAGAAGCCTCTCATGGCTTCCGTGTTAGCTCAAATTTCAATGCTGAACAGCACGATATAACTACTGAAGGTGCACAGATGGGCACAAAATGGCAACTTGCCTCCTGGCTTTTAGGCCGGAAATATCCAGTTCCGGCAATGTTCATCAGCACTGCTGCTGCTGTTTCTGGAGGACTGCTAGGTGGGAAATACCTATCTGTGGGTACAAAGATAGGATTGTCATTGTAATTCAATCTCAAATCCATGTTTTGTTGCTGTCCATGAGAGGGACAAGGTGATGTGATAGTTCTGCCAAGGTTTATAAAGGTATTGGAATGCTTTAGAATGAGACTGGGACCCATATCTCCTGGTCCAGCCCGCAGTGATGGTTCATTGAGCTGGCTTACCAAACCTCCTGAAAGGAGGTTGCTGGGCACATATGTCACCCTGTTCCTGTGGGGTGGTGTAGGCTCAGGATTTGACATGCAGGGACCCACCTCAACAGCAGAGGCCCTCCTTGTCCTGGCTGTGATCGTGACAGTCCATGAGTGCGGCCACTTTCTGGCTGCACGATTGCAGAATATCCACGTTTCGCAGTTTGCAATTGGATTTGGGCCATCCATATTTACCTACAAGGTATTTGTGATACATATCAGCTGATGGCTTTCAGTCAGTTGCACCGTTTACTAGGCCAATGCCTTTGAACTTTCTTTTACAACCCAAGAATGCCTGGTCTCTTTTCAAGTCAAAAGCCTTCTGCTGCTGTTGCATGGGAGGCCACTCCTGCCTGGTTTCAAAGGCAGAGTTACTGTCTGATTTGGCATGTACAGTGAGGAGGAGTGGGAGTGAGTTTTCTTTAAAAGAAGTTATAAGTCAGGGCAATATCCTTTGCTTTTTGTGAATAGCTTGAGCATGTGTGGGACAGTCACAACCCATATTTGGTTGTCTTGCAATCACAATGACTGCAGAACTAGCAGCTCTGCTGCTATTAAATTTATGATTTAGCAGCACAGCTTGGAAATAACATTGCTCTTAAGTGAGTTACTCAGACTTGCATTTGGTGAAGGGAGCAGAGGTGGAGTATTCTCTTCGGGCAATTCCCCTGGGAGGCTATGTGGGATTCCCCGACAATGACCCCAATAACGGATTCCCAGAGGATGATCCCGACCTTTTGAAGAACCGAGGAGTTCGGGATCGTGCCATCGTCATCTGCGCGGGCGTGATTGCAAATATTGTTTTTGCATTTCTCATTCTGCTAACGCAGGTGCCATAATGCCCTAAGCAGGCACAATACTGAAATCATGTTCTGCCCAATGCCACAAAGGGGGTGTATCAGAAGAACAAGACGCTGAACATTTTCTTTCAGGATAATCTTACCAATGTCTAAATGGATGCAAAACATCATTGCTGCAGTGGAGGTCATATGCCCGTATTGTGCACCTGCATACCTTAAAAACACCTCCGTGAACATGTGGGTCCATTTTGGTACTTTTTGGGTGGCTTTGTCGGCTTTCTCGGACTTTCTTCGTTTTCCTTGAAAAGTTTACAATTATATGAAATCTTGCTCTTTACAAAGACATACCACATACAGCCCAAGATATAAACGCTGCTCAACATGTTATTACCCTGCAGATGGGTAATGGAGGGGATGTTGCTCTGCTTGGGGGGGGATAACTTCTTGCTCATGGGAGAGGTTATTTTCCGGATTAAGCAGAATATCTGCAGGCCGGATCCATGATTCCTTTTGAGTGGTTTCAGTACACGTTAGCAGAGATGGGACTGGGCTCGTGGGAGGTGGACAGTGGAAGAAGGCTGCCGATGCTTGTGTATGGCTGGCCCTCTGTCGTTACTGTTAGGAACACTTGCAGCTGTTAATTGCGCTTCAGAATATGAAGGGGAAGATAGTGGTGGAGGGTAACTTGTTGAATGCCTGTCACTTTTCTCTGATTTTATATAAGGAGGCAGGGACCTCCTATGCAGCTTAGCAGGGTCCATGGGAAACAGGCTTGTTATCAGAATATCAGCTGTGCAAACAGATCGAAGAGGTCATAACCAAGAGGGGGGGGGGATTCTTAGCATGGCAAGTGATTTAAGGGATTTTCCCTGGCTACTGAAACTGTCCCTGTGTGCGTGAGAAAGGGATCCGATTAGGGGTAGTGAGAGGTGAGGCAGTTTGGTATAAATGAGATTGGCTCATGTAAGCAAGAGACCCAACCTTATGGTGAGGACAAGTTGTGGTTCCAAGTGCATCTCTGGAGAAGTGGGGTCGTAGAGCTGAGAGGTTGGGGCCAGCATTCCCCTTGGATGCTGTTAAAATTACAGAGGCAGCAGGTTTGAGCTTGAGGGGATCTACTGTGTGGGTCATGGGAGCAGGTAACTACAGTAGGGGTAGCACAACTGAATTTAAGACCAGGAGTCAGAATCCCAGATGTGGTGATTGGTTCCGTAGCAGAGAGGGCTGGCCTTCGTACTGGTGATATCATCCTTTCCATAAACGGGCAGAGTATCCCCCCGATATATGCTGCTGTGCCAGCAGTGGTGCAGGAGATAAGGTGATGCCCTTATCTTTCGGCAAGTTCTACAGTTGTCCTGCTTTACTGTTGCTTTTTATGCAAGTGTATATCACATTGCTGGGTTGGCAAGAGACTGTGCCTACGTCTGTCCTGCCGAATTTTCCCTTTTGGCTGATATATCTGCTTCATTTTGCCTGATGGTGGGATTATCCTACCAGTTCATGTGGAGTGAAAAGGAAAGGTGTTTGGTATGCGTGTTAATGAAAAGCGGGGCACTGGAAGAGCCGCTTTAATGGGAAGCCACGCGGGTGTCTAGAAGCTATGAAAACTCTTGTAGATGTGGAGACACGACATGGGCCAGTTTGTAAATTGTAGCTCCCTCCCCCTTATAAAAAGTTTTTTTTGGGGGGGGGGGGGTGATTAACGCTACTGGGAAAGCATTTTCCCGGCAAAGAGGGGGATATTGTTGACCATGTCTAACTCGTCGGTATGCACAATGGTGATGTGGACTTGTCTGACTGCTCCCACCTCTCTCTCTCTCTCTCTCTCTCTCTCTCTCTCTCTCTCTCTCTCTCTCTCTCTCTCTCTCTCTCTCTCTCTCTCTCTCTCTCTCTCTCTCTCTCTCTCTCTCTCTCTCTCTCTCTCTCTCTCTCTTCTCTCTCTCTCTCTCTCTCTCTCTCTCTCTCTCTCTCTCTCTCTCTCTCTCTCTCTCTCTCTCTCTCTCTCTCTCTCTCTCTCTCTCTCACACACTCGCTCTCTCTCCCCCCCCCTCTCTCCCTCCCTCCCTCCCCCCCTCCCTCCCTCCCTCCCCACCCCTTTCTCTCTCCCCCTCCTCCCCCCTCTCCGGCCCCCTCTGTGTGCTGGTGGGTGTGTGCGCGGGTGTGTGTGCTGAGACGGAGAGTCAGAGAGAGAGAGATAGAGAGAGAGAGAGAGAGAGAGAGAGAGAGAGAGAGAGAGAGAGAGAGAGAGAGAGAGAGCGTGAGAGTGCGTGCGTGCGTGCGTGCATGCGTGTGTGTGTGTGTGAATGTAGATGTGGGGAGTCCAATGTAACACCCTGCCTCCTTTATTCCCCCTCCTGTCTTCTCTTCTGTCAGGGCCTCCTCCGTTCCTCCCGGTCCCCTCCGTTCATACCTAAGTGCGAACGTGCGTTTGCCTCTGTCCCTCCTAATTCTCCTGTTCTCTTCCCTTCATAGAGCCTTTATCCCCTTCTCCCTTTCCCTCTTTGCCCTCTCTGTGTTTAATTGAGGGCTGATTGGTGCAGGGAAAGCCCTGGCAAAACGCTGAATCTTGCTGTTGAGAGAGGGGAGGAGCGCTTTAATCTGTCGGTCGTTCCTTCCACTGCTGCAGATGGCGGGGGCCGCATTGGAGTTCAGCTGGCCACCAATGGTGTGGTGGCCTATAATGTGGCCAAGAACCCCTTCACCGCAGTGAGTCTGGCTGGCCGCGAATTTAACAAACTCCTAGGAAATGTGACTGGCGGTAAATCTTGCTCTCTGTGCTGCTTCTAACCTGTGTCATAGATTTAAAAGGTCTCCTTTTGCTTTGTGTCATCTGTATGGGGTGTTGTCGCATCGCTGGTTCTACTTGCTTGTTCCGCTACCTCATTTGCTTGGAGTTGCTATGTTGGCTGCTGTTTTTGAAAATAGCTGATCATGCTGGGTTTTGCACACTGCGGGGCTGTCATGCAAGGATTCCTGCCACGAGAACCAAATGGAAGTTACCCTTGTCTACTGTCCATGACATGGTTTCAGCAGAAGTGTCCATCAAAAAAATGTATGTTAATGAAAGCACAAGTCGTGCCTTCGCTTGGGCAAATTTTGACTGATGGTCGGTGTTAGCTGAACTTCCTGTCCGTGGGAGCGCGGCGGTCATACATATTCCCCAAGAGTTTCCGTGGGGACCTTGGTGAACCTGAAGAAGGTTATTCACAAATAGCTCCTTACCACACCTATTTTCCCCAGATACTTGCTTTGTTGTTCTCTACCCTCATCTGGAAGAGTGGGGCTATCTAGTTCCAAAGATGTTGGCTGCGTGGCTCGGAAGGAAATCGACAAGGTTTTGGGTCATATGGGCCTTTTCTGACTTTACAGGCCTGATGTTGCATTTGAAAATCAGACCAGTGTACGGACCATCATCATGCCTTTGTTGGGAGAGTTGAAGATCCCCTCAAATTGCTTTCTTCATCTCCTCTACAGGACCATATTGGGGTTCAAAAGGCCAGAATGACACAAGCCAGAATTTGTAGATTGCACATCAGAGACGTTTCAACAAGAAGTTTCAAGGTGTTTTGGATTCATTTGCATGCCAAAACGAGCGCAGAAGTTGTCTTGGGACTACTGGTAGCCCTTAAGCAAGATAGGGAATCGGACCTGGACATGATGGTGAGCAGTATGGATGGATCGGCAGGGCTATTATTCACCACTAAGAGCACTGCAGTCGGGTCGCTCATTGTGGTACAAAAATCCCTCAATGTGATGAGGAAAGTAGAGATATGTTCTGGGGTAGTTTGCCTACTGTGTTTCCCTTTGGACAGGAGGCAGGTAGGGTTCAGGCTTGTGGTTGAAATTTTATGGGCTGATTACAGGTGCTTACAGTACAGAGGTTCTGGTCGGCTGCAGGTCTTCGACAACTGATATTTAATTTCAATGAGGTTAAAGATGCCATTTCTGGTCCCGTGGCAATAGTTGCAGTGGGCGCAGAGGTAGCGCGAAATGACATCAGTGGACTTTTCCAGTTTGCTGCTATTGTCAACATCAACCTGGCAGTTGTCAATGCTCTGCCTTTGCCGGTATGTAGTTTGGAGTCATCACTGTCCATGGTTCTCCCAGTTTTTCTGTCAATTATTTCCCTCCTGAAGCCAGGTATCCACACGAAAAGTGAGAGTGCATTTAACTTGAAGTGTTATGGTGCGTTAACCTTCCCCATCCCTTCCCCCTTGCCACTCTTTCTGAGGAAAAGAACACTTTCAGACAAGAGGGGTTGCAGCTGTTGGTAAGCCTGTGGCTGTTTAATTGCAGCGGTGGACCAATCTCCCCTTGAAACGAACTTTCATTTTTTGGGAAGTATTGAGTTGTATAATCAGAAGGAGCCAAAATGCCTGAAAGAATGTTCCTTGCTGTGACTTTTATAAGCGGCGGGGAGAGAGCCCCGGATCACTGTGACGGCGTGCCCCAAACCCTAGCAAGCCCTAAACGCCTACGCGCTAGATTCTGATTGCAAAGCCCCATGTGATCAAACGGTCCCCAATGTACCAATAAGTTTGAGATGTGCCTGAGATGATTGACTGGAGGATGACAACTTGTAGCCCTCCTTGATCTCATCAGCCTTGCAGGACATCTTAAAGAAAAGGTTGTACCTTTCTTGGCAAAAACTCTTACAGCCCGTCTTTTTTTTTTTTTTTTTTTTCATTCGTCACAAATATTTGTTTTATAGGCACAGCACATCCACACATAACAGTCAGCCCAAGTTATCTAGTCTCTTTGGCTGCATTCAGGAGGGGAAGTGCGTGTCTAGGTCCTTGATACTAACATTTGCTTACAATATGATTAACCAGCCTTTCGATGCTGTATCTATCTGGCGGGGAAATGCATCAGAGGGTCTGACTTTGGACTCCGGCTGTGTCGCAAAGAGTTTGCTACCATGTGCATGTGAACGTAGCAGATTAATAGCCTCCAGCATGCTGTATTAGGATGGTGGTTTGATGACTGGAAGCGTTCAAGCACACTTGGGATTGGAAGTGGTAACGGAGGTCATGAATTGTCCAAGCGAAACTCTCACTGGGAGTTGCATCGATGCTGACAGGCTCTGGATGGCGGCTACCTGGCGCTGCTTTTGGTTGAGGCCGCTCGAGGTAAGAAGCTGCCAGATGGAGTAGAGTCTGGCATCATGGCTTCTGGTTTCATACTTTTGATGGCAGCTGGTCTGCTTCTTATCATCCGGGACACCCTCACTCTTACAGGGTTGGGATAGGAGTTCGGTGCAAGAGCAATCTCTGGTGTGTCGTTGCTGAAATGTTTCTAGCCAGGTTGCAAACACGCATGCTTCTGTAGGCTTCTGTAGGCTGTGGACCTGGTCTTGAACAAGACAGGCCTCCGGTGATAAATGCGGTGGTACGTCCTTTTGGTTATGACGGTGATGCACAACTGTACGATAGAAGGGCCGGGAACTCTCAAACAGATGCACAGTTTTCCAGGATGCTAGGATTTAGGTATTGTAAGGCATGCCTCTGTGGGCCGGGGTATGTCTTTGCAATATGTTGTTGCAGTGTATTTGTGGGTTTGAAAAGTATTTAATTCTTGGCATGTGTTTTTAATTGCTGCCCTGCCCTGCTTATGGCCTCAAAGCTTGCGGCACTTTGTCAGAGCATACAACTGCCCCTCTGTAGTGACTGATTTCTTATGATTGGTTTGCCTGCAGAGATCTGTGGCTTACAAGACAGCTAGTAAGTTTGTGTGCTTCTAGAGTTGATTCACTATGTTTGATTTTTTTCAAGGGAAAAGTGATGCATCATGCAACATCATGATGGTTTTTGGTTGTATGAGTACAAACATGTTTGATGTGTATTTGATGTTGCAGGGGATCTGTACAATTGTTTAAGCATGAATCACTGTGGCTTTTGTGGCCTAAGCACCCTTCATACAGTCTCTGTTCCCATTTGCAACATACTAGTATGAATGGAGAAGAGTGTTCAACGAGACAGTGCAGCTATTGAAGTATGTCAGTGCTTTACTTTTGGGTATAGAAAGTCTAAGGATTTGTCGTTAGTTGATTCTTTAGTCTTCATTCTGTGCGACGGTGGATGTGTCACATGTGTGAGCGTACACCACTTTGATCAGTGGTCGGGGGTGGGGTAACTACCTCAATAGTGACAACCGGTGGGGGACAACTTGCACTGAAGAGGATTGGAAGGACATCTTCCCCATGCCTCAAAATTTTGTTCACATTATGCTCTTCGTTTCAGAAGCCTATATACGGCACCGGAAGAAACCCCCCTTTTGAAAACCCTCACTGTCCGAAGCACATGCGTTATTTACAGGTAGCAATGGCTTGGCACTGTTTAACGCAAGCCTTTGAACTGATGCCATACGCATGTACCCATTTAAGTATGGCCATATGGATATACATAATACACATTTAAGTATGCATAGTACACATTTAAGTATCCATATGGGTATATGGATATGCATAGCACATGCCGCTGAAGTTCCTGGGCCTTGGGACAGAGTGGCAGACAAGGACACGCAACATGACAAAACTTGGGTAAATTGTACAATATATTATCGCAGGGTGAGCCAGTGTCATCGCAGATGAGTCATCTGACAAGCATAGCAGGATCTCGAAACCATATAATTTTCTCCCATTCCGTGGGTCAATAATCGTTTCTGTAGACCTAGGTAGTATAGATGACCTAGCTAGGCGTAAGCTTCGTGAAACCATTCTTTTGGATACATGCCAATTGCATTTTTCTTGTGCACCAAATATGCGGTGTGAGTTAAACAGGGGATTTAACCGGCGTTCGTCCTAGACCGATAAGAGAAGGAAGCATGGCACCAACTGCAGTGTACACGTGAGGGCGTGCATGCAAGTTATGGGCTTCACGCGCTTCCTGCAGTTTCCAAACAGACCACATCAGTGACAAGCTCAAGTCGTCCAAGCTGCGTGGCCTGACTGCCTGAGTATCAGTTAAAGACTGAGAACTCATGGTTGAAACCGTCCCCACTCCCCCACTCCCCCCCCCCCGGGGTGGGGTGGGTGCCTGTCGAATGTCTCACAATCGTCTCGCGAGTGAATGGCCCTTAAGCTTAACCTTAGTAGTCTGGAACCCCCACAGGCTTGAGACATCTGTCTGTGTTTGCATGTATCAGGCTTCATGCATACAACATAATTACTTCACACTCCAACACGTGTGAGGTGTACCACGTGCACGTGGTACACCTCACCCACCTTGTGAAGTAGTCTTAGGTGACCTCAAGGTGGGCAGGTGCATTGCAGTGTGCTGTACTAAATGGATAATTTTGTGCACACCATGCTGTATGCATTAATTAAAATGCATGCCGGCCGTTTTCCTCTACCCACACCTTCCCAGTATCATTACAAACCAGGTGTAACCTGATTTTGGTTTGGTTCGACAACCGGATTTTGCCTAACATCGTTGCAAAAGGCAAGACACGCACCAAGAAAATATGGACCCCGAAGAACGGCATGATGCTACGGCCCGAATTCGAATGACTGTTGGCCCAAAGCAGCAGCAATGTGCCTCAGCTGATGAATTATTATGGTGTAAGTATAGTCTACACCATGGTCTTCACCTGGCCAGTCATTTTCGGATGGTGTACCACGTGGATCTTTATGACCCCGCACATCCGCACTAGCTCAAGCTCCCAAACCATAAGCCTGCTCACCGGCTCCCACACTTAATGGCAATAATTACAGCATTATAACGTATATTGTCCTAACTGCGTAATTCCATATATATTGCAAAGTGGGGCATTGACAAGTGCTGGCAGTTCCTGTTTCGACGTCATTATGCAAACTTGGGGGCTTGGGTGATAGTGGCTTGCAAGCTAACAAATGTTACACACCAATTGGCTAAGCTAGTTCGGATATGCATGTCTCTACGCATGTGTACATCCATGGATGCAAACGTGATCCAGAGCCCTGAATCCACCTGTTGGAACCCTCAGTGCTGGATCCTCTGGTGGTGCGCGCCAGGGGATCATGTAGGCTATATGATGTAGCTCTTGTGGAGTTGGATGGGTGACTTGTTGCTCATTTCCCGGGTTCACATTGCTACGCCCTATGGTGAATGCTCCCAAAAATGCTCCCAGAAATGCGTGCTGATGATGGCACGTGCCATTACAGCTCAGGGCAATACGGGACATGCACCGATTATAGATTTACAAGGATATGGACGGCCTGCTTCATGCCATTTACCTTACGAAGGATCTGCTGAGTCCAACAAACGCTATTCAAGTGATTGATTCTTGTAGAGGTTTGATCTGGACTCTGCTGTAGTTGGGTGGTAGCATTGAGCAAAAGAGGACTGTAGGCATCCCGCACTACCGTCAAGCTTTTGCGATTTCTCTGGTTCATGTTGCTTCCCTACAATTGCTGGGATTTAATATTATAAAATCTACTGGAGCCATCGAACAACAGAAGATACTTACCTTGTAAAGTCCCGGGCATGGGCTGGCCGCGACAAAAGGTATGTGGTACACGCGTGTTAATGATCTCATCTTCCACAAACTTAACATTGCCGGATCAGAAAATATACGTAAAAGAATTGAAAAACATTGCAGGCTTGAAACTTGCACCCCGGATTCTTTTGGTGCGGCAACCAGGACGCTAGGACAGCTGCTGCGGCAAGCAGGACATCAAGACAGCATCTGCGGTCGTTCATTGTGCAAAGCATAATATGAGTGGAAGATCAATTGCAAATCGGGCTTTATGTATCGTCTTCCCTCTTTTTGTGATGGTGCGTAATGTTCCCTACGTCTTGAGAAGTCTCGGGGCGACGTGAATGCCCTTCCGAACACCATAGACAGTGATACCAGGAGCTTTCCGTACCGGCCTAAAAAATAAAGAGACCACATGGATGGTAATTTTCAAACATACAGTCTTTGTCTTAAGGCCCTTCCACAGGTCTGAATATGTTGGCAATGACATGGGCTCCACAGGGTCATCGTCACCTTGGAGGATACAGAGCACTGTTTCAGTACAACATGGCAGGAATTACACCTCCCACTGCAACCATTAACTACACTGAGATTGCTGAGCATTGGAAACAAGCTATTGAGCGTGCGAGATCCCAGTCAACCTCCAGTAATGACTCATTCTACATCGATCGTGAGCCATACTTTCTAACCAATCCTGCCGCCCATTCTTGCTAAAGTAAATTTTAAGAAAAATTACAGAGTTTTTGGTTTTGTTTAAGTGCCCAATGTGCAACCCCTCATTCATGTGTACTACTTGCCGGAACATGCAACAGGTTTGCAGTGGCTGAGAAAATGTTCACACACTTCAAAAACATATCATCAAGCCTCTTTAAGCCCCTGAGAAACAGTTATCTCATTACCTGCAATTAGGTATACTGGTAGTATGCATGCTGCTGCCAGAAGACTGACATAAGTGTTTGACAATCAGTTTGACATTTTGAATCAGCAGCGTTGCTGTACCACTTTATGTAGATGTACCACATTTTCTTTTTCTCAGCTCTCCACCTACCCTTCCGTGATAGAGCCCTAATAAACCCCCCCATCAAACCACATGCTCTCTCTCCTCTCTCTCTCTCTCTCTCTCTCTCTCTCTCTCTCTCTCTCTCTCTCT
>KV908469.1:228391-245891 GCA_002005505.1 Botryococcus braunii | reverse complement strand
GAGTAGGAGCTAATACGGAGAGATCAGATCAAGATTCAGAAAACATATGGGTGGAATGCTGCTGATCAATCCGCACCCGCACCAGAGATTTTATTGCCCCCCCCCCCCCCCCCCGGGGGAGGGGGGTTCGGCAGCGCATAAAGCCCCCCAGCTGCCCGGGAGGAGCTGCTTGCCGTATCGCCGCTCGCCATATAGAGTGTGTGGGTGGGGGCGGTGCTGCAAGCTGAGGTGGCAGGGGTGAGCAAGTGCAGGCTCGGGAGTGTATGTGAACACAGGCAAAACCATAACTGCGGACAACAAGCTGGCGCTGCTCCACGCCTTCAATATTAGTTTTGAAAGCATTGCGGCCAGAGTATTTCCTTTCACTGGCCGCTTATCGCGCTACATCCCGGGAGGGGTTCCCAGTGGAGGCTCTAACGACCCCGTCTACGACCTCTTGGACGTTTACAAGTGCGCTTCCCTACCTTAGCTAGGCCACAATTACCCCACCTACTACCTTGAGGACGTTTACAAGTGCGCTTCCTTACCTTAAACCCCAATGACCCCATCTCCTGCTTTATAAAGGCCATCAGGACGGTCCCCCTACCTCAATCCCAGGGGCCCCACCTAATGCCCCTACGACCACTTGAAAACATGTATTAGCGCGCTTCCCTACCTTCAACGCTACCCCCACTGCTTTGGAAACTTTTGTCAGTGTGCTCCCCTGCCTAACCTGAGCGGCACCTGCTACCTTGAAAACGTCTACCGCTGCGCTCCCCTACCCTAATCCCAATGATCCCACCTGCTGCCTTAAAACCTGACTTATGAAGTTCTACCAGTGCGCTTCCCTACCCTAATCTCATGATCCCACCTGCTACCTTGAGAACTTCCTTGAGTGCTCTCCCTTAAAGTCTAAGCCCATCTTCCCGACCTACTACACAGAAACAATCTACTGGTGCGCTTGCCCAGGTGGCCCCCTCCCGCTTAATATGCATAATGTCTCTGGTAGTAACCTTACATCTGTGATGTCATCGAAGAGCAAGAGAAGCAAGCAGCAGCACCCGCACAGTTGCTTTACAAAGGCCTCAAAACCCAGTGCCAAGCCTTGAGGGAATCTGGACCTGGTTTCGGTGGCCAATAGCAAAAAGGGGTCTACGATCACTCGCAACGGGAGTGAATAGTACCCGCATGCCCGCGTCCCAAGGCGAATTAAGGGGACCATTGCTTTGATGAGCCTCGAACTTTGGTTACGCAGGTTCTTGTCCCCGTCTGCCGCGAAGTACAATCTGAGCACCTTGCTGTCCTGGGCGGCGTACGGCCGGCCGGAGAATTTGCCAGCTGACGTGCCCGTTTCCGATCTTTATCAGGCAACCTTCCTTCCTCCCTTCTTCCCTCCCTCTTATTCCATCCAGCATCATTACTCAACACACTCCTTTTGTGCGTCCATCCCTCTGTCCCGCTCTCTTCCCCCTCCATCTCCCCCATCTAACATCATCAGGCAACGCCCCTCTCTCCCTTCCATCTCTTCGCCCCTCCCTCCCCCTTCCCCATCTGACATCAACAAGCAACGCCCTCCTTTCGTCTGTCTATACCTCCCTGCCTTTGTGCTCTGGCGATGACTTAGAAATGGGACGGCGGACCGCCCCCCCCCCCCCCCCGGGTCTTACACCCTGCCTCTCTACCCCCCGCCCTGTTGCCTCCTATCCACAACCATTGCTGCCTGATCAGCATTAGCACTTCCTATACAGTTTCAGACTAAATTGACCATAGCTTCTTTCCCTTCTTCCCTCCAAACAATGCCTCTGAGCCCCTTTGAATGATTCCGAAGTCCACAAGACAATGCTCGACAGGCATCTTCCTGTCCGCACTTGCTGACCTCCATGCACCCCACTCTCCCAGCCCCTCCTTCCCGAATCACAAACAGATCCGAGCCTGTGAAGCCTATGATTCCCAGTTATCAGCTCTTCCCCTTGGGCTGCCATTTTTGTCTTGCAAGGGCCTCCACATGGATTTGCATGTTGAGAGAATATGTCATCTATTGCATGTGCCTTCCCATGGCCTTGCAAGTTCACGAGGTATGCCAAGTACTGCATGTGCCTCCACAAGCCTTTGCATGTCGAGAGAGTGTACTTTGGACAGATGCTTGGGAGGGGGTGGCAGCATAAAGAACATTTTTGTCTGCATGTACATGTATTGCAAGGAGACCAGCCAGTCAGCAGTTCAGCAAACTCAGGACAGGGCATGTCTGAGCTGGAGGCAGAATGCAAACAAATGCAAAGAGAGGGGGCCTGCAGTCAGTGGATGTGGTGCAAATTTGGTGCGAGCTGCTCTGGAGGAGGCGAACGCAGGAGGATGGCGGCAAAATAGGGTAAAGAAGATGTGGTTAGTGGAATTTTTGCTGGAGAAACGAGTGTGGATTTCTGGTGTGCGGTTAGGATAGGCTTCACTCTTGATTATAAACGAGTGTAGCAGGGCGGGGTGGCAACTAGGGAGCAGAATAGGGACTTGTTGAAAAGAATTCTCGAGCAAACAAGTGGAGGGCCCCTGCCCTCCCCCCCCCCCCTCTTGATGGCAACTCAGACGCAGAATAGGTACTGTGGGAAAGGATTCCAGAGCAGACGAGTGAAGGAGAAGGGTGACAAGCAGTATACAGATCAAGATGTCGGGTTTGTCCCTGGACTCTTGCCATCGAATGAGTTTGGGAGTACTTGCATACTCCTGAGTTTGGGCAGAGTGACGTCTGGAGGGGTACTCACTAGTGGGATGCGGCGGGGATCGCAGATCAACAGGCTGGCAGGTTTATATGACTGGGATTCCGACATCAACATCCTTGCCATCAACCGAGGCTATGACACCTTCCAAGTACCAGTGCAGCCAAACTCATTAGGCGGATGGTACGGTCTGCCTGCTTGATGTACAGGACTAGTGTTCAGGGTTAAGGGTTAAAGGTGTGTCCGCGGTTGGGTTTTGCCTGCTATAAAATTGCGAAGCCGGCTGCAGCCCCTCTCCGCCCCGAAGCCCCCACCTCTACACTGCACACACAAACCCACCTAAGGATGCCACAGACTGTGACCGCGACAGTGTTTGGGTGGAAAAGGGGGGGGGGGGGCTTACAAGTCCAGAGCCTTTACAGAATGAAGAGGATGCAGAAGAAAGGAGGCAGACAGAGGAAGGGGTGGCGTCGTCGGTGGGGTAGCCTGTGGCTGGGGCAAAGTATGGAAGGGGGTCGTATGAATGGAGGGGATGGAAAATATTGTTAGGGCATGGGTCTACTATGAGGGGAAGGAGTATACTGTGAAGGGATGGAGTATTTAAATCCACGGATGACTTGTCGGAAAACGTTTTGTGAGATTGTGCGGCAGGGCAAACGAGTTCGTGCTGGTGGGACGGAACGTTAACAACACAGTCAACTCCACCTTCACCAGCTGGGAGCAGTGGTGGACCTTCATCATCAACCAGAGCGCCACCCGAGATCCCTGCACGGGTGGCCAGTTCAGCTCGCAGCTGCAGGGCGTGCCCACCTTTGACGTGCTCAGTGCCAACGGGGCCTGCGCTTTCAACTTCACCCTCTACTACTGGTTGGCCCCCGGTCTCACGTCCACTGCTCACCCACATGAAACCGAATGAACAAGACCCTTTACACCGTCATGCATCCGAACAAATACACACACACACACACACACACACACACTCACGCATGCACGCACACACACACACACACACACACACACACACACACACACACACGTCTGCCTCCCTTACAAGACAAACTGACGCGTCTCACAATGCAGGACAAAGACACCGTGCGCGTGCATCCTCGATTAACCACACCTGCTAGTAGCACAAGCGATTTAAAAGAATGTTGGGGGGGGGGTGCGTGTGTGCAGCGTGTACTGCGAGGTGGCTCCTATCCAATCGGTCTGCGGTATCCAGAGACCGCCCCCAGCGCCCCGGTCTGCGGCACTGCCCTTGCCTCCAGCCGACGAACCAACGACGGCTTCCACCGATTTACAAAAGCCTCCCAGCAAACTGCCTTGGGTCCCGCTGGATCAGCGCATTGTCGCCATACCCATAACGGCGCCGGGGACTGAAGAGGTGCCGAGTCTACCTGCCAGTCTTCCGGATCAGCCGGCCTCCGTTCCGGAAGCTTCTGGTACAGGCAGTGACGACGCGGCAGGGAACCCTGCGACCACGCCGGAATTGGAGCCCGCAAGCGACGTGACACTCTCCAGCGACATGTGGGAACGATTAAAGAACTTTCAATTTCCCGATGTGACGACCATGCTGGGATGATCCCTGCACAAGGGTATTGAGGGACCTCCCTCCATTTCAGCTACCACTTCTGGCTAAACTTCTACTTCTCCTTCTGGCGCACAGTTGGTGGGTCGGTCCTGCCGGCTGAGTGACAGTTGCACCAAAGTGACAGTTTACGCACTAGTGTACTGTCGGTCTTGCAGTGTTGGACAGTCATGCCTGCGGACTCGCGAAGAGTCTCACAACTCCTGAACATGCACATATGCGATTTTCCTCCTTTAATTATGTTAAATTAAGTCCTGTTACGACTTGAAATTTTGGTGCGTGCTAAAGATGCCGGTGCTTGTTATGCCTCTATTCAAGGCAGCTCACTGTGACAGGCAGGGCTGAAGGCACAGCTACGTACGTATACCTTTACGCCCACCGATCTTTGCACTCCATTACTGAAAGCTTTCTGCGTAAGACGATATGTGTGTTTGATTGTTGAACAACCACTACGAAAGACGATACGCGAATTTGGTTGTTATCGTTCATTGCGCTTATATGTACGCGCAGTTATTGTGGTTCATTACCGTACCTAAGCTGTCACGTGGGGTAACCATTCCGGCTGTTCTCGAGAAACAGAATCTTGCAAACAGCATGCACGCCCTTTTACTGGCTTGCAGAGCCGTGATTAAGGCACCAATTACTCCCAAGTCACCAGAGAGGACAGGCTTTGTCAAATTGGTTTCCAAGTGGGACTACTACGCAGTATACGTATACATAGTGTTGCGCGTCTTGTATTGGCGAGGAGATAACCTTATGATCAGTTTGGAACGAACACCGCTCATCAGGTCACCGACATTTGAATTTGAGGGTGGGTTTTCCTGTGGCTGGCTCTCGTTTTGAAGAGCATCTGCAACCGGATTTGCACAGCACCATGACTAATTGATGTACGCAGCATCCAGTTGGGTCAGAAATTTTGCATTGTCCATCCGTGCAGAGACGGTGGCTGAGATTGATACTGGTCGCCCCCAGCAGATTGACGCACATTACTGTAAACCGTGTTAGTCTACAAACAAAAAAACACTCGCTTCACTCCAGAACGAAGTTCAGCCTTGCATGTGCTTGAAGTGTGTGCTTTGTGTGCATGTACATGTGTTTTGAAGTGTTTGGGGGTGAAGAGGACTACATTGATTAAAAGTAGATTTGTTACACCAAGTAAACTACCGTTGTGGCTCCCCGAGTGAGTGACTTCAATCGCGCAAGGGAGCCAAGGGAGGCTTCACATGTGCATGGGCTGCAGTTGTTCACCAGGATTTAGGGTTGCACACCACCAAAGGATTGCACACCACCTGCTTGAGAATCTGTCAGTGATCGATACGAGTACTGAAGAGCTGCTGTTACACATCCGCATATGGTGTGGGGTGTTGCCTACTGTGCACACAGCTGGTGTTGGATAATCCAGACCTAGGTGTCCCGTTGGGTACTTTTCAGTCACAGACCATTGCCTCAAGGCTTTGATGAACAGTCTGCCAGTCAATGTTGTGACGAGCTTGACTGGCTTTAACTCCCTCTCATATTAATATTACTATTAGGACTATTTGTGTTAATACAAATAGTCCCCCCCCCCCATGGCAGGCAGGCACAAACTTCCACAGGCAACTCTCTGTTGAATGCTGTCGCCGTTCTGACGATTGATGTCCCATGACCCATACAATCAACAACGCTATATGGCTGTCTGCCCCACAGGATCCACCCTCCCATAGAAATCTTCGGCCTAAATTCTTACCCCTGAGTAGTCCGCTCGCGGTGTGTCCACGACGAAACAATTGCAATTCTGAGAAGTGTACTCTCAGCTGCGTAAAACCCTAAACATACTTTGTTGCTGACAGAACGACTCCGTCCTGACTAACAGCACCTTCACTTTCAATGCAAGACTTGACATCATGCTCAAGTAGACGTTCAAGTGCAGGAAATATGAGATATACTCATCCCCAAGGGGACGATGAGGTGAGAGACTAGCAAACTGACAAGCACAGCATTACGCAGAGGTACCTGTAGACAAACACTGGAATTGCAAGACTGAGAAGTAAAGAAGACAAAGGAGTCATATGAGTCATGCATGGCCACCAGACTCCTGAAGATGCAACGACCGCATGTGATACAACGGCCGATTTGGGATTGTCTGGGTTGATTTTAGACAAAAATGGACTTTCTGCAACTTGGATACCCATTGATTGAGAAGCAAGTTAGGTGATAAACGTGAAACGTGAGTTTCTCGATTGGCGCGGCAGACATAATCGCGGTGATGCCTTCAACTCCAGCCATGTTAAGACCATCTTGCTAGCTTGAGAGAGTACTGTCGTCCAAGGCTCATAGACGCTGGTGGCATTGTAGTTCCTACAAATACGCGTGAAACAGAAGAATATTGAGCTTCCTAAATCGACTTGCTGTTCAACCCGCATGCAGGCGCTAGGACACAAAGATTTGATGTACACCTGGCACAACGGTAAGGTTTATACCACTCACACACACACACACACACACTCACACACACACACACACACATGCGTGCGCGCGCGGGCACGCATGTAAGCATTTACAACAACACATCATGCATCGTTTGCTCAAGACTCACAATGATTTGGCTGTATATGGCTTGCAGATGGCTCGTTCTGCAAGTAATTACTAGTACATTAATAGTACATAATCACATTACTAGTACATCATCACAAAATGCCTATTTTAGAAAGCAACCCGTGGGAATTTGTGATGATGTACTATTCGTGCCTGTCTCCAATGCGCACAAGCGTCCGCGAATGTGTGTGTGTGTGTGTGAGAAATGGGGGCGCAGGGGGGGGGGGTAACCTTTTATTTGTAAAAGACATTACCAAAATATGTTCCATGTCGCCCTGAAGGTGTGAAAGTCAAACTACTCGCAATAGAGTCAAATGACCCTCCCAGAATACACAAGCTTAAGGCGATGTTATCTCGGTAACATCAGTTTCCCCTGGTTGAAGAGGAGGCTTTGGGCTTCACCAGGTAATGAAGCCGTCTGTGCGTACCATACGTATGGTATACATGACACACAGCACTTTGAAAGACACAGGCTCATGGCTCAACATAATCACTTCAACATCCCGCCATATCTGGAGAAATGTGCGTACTTGTCTCGGCCGAAGTAAGAGCGTCCATCCTTTCAATCGATGCATATAGTCGTGCAATAGTCTGCATAACACATATTCCGTGTCAATGTTCAAAGACAGAACTAGAAACAACACTGTTGCTAGGCCACATTGATTCATCTCTCTCTCTCTCTCTCTCTCTCTCTCTCTCTCTGCCCTCATCCGGTCCATCTCACCTCCTAAACGGAGTTCAACAGCACTACCTGGCCCTCCTTCCTAGCTCAGTCTCTCTTTCCTGCCCCGTATTCTCCGCCTCGCCATCCACATCAACAGACTGACCCCGGCCTTGAGTCCCCTATTCTCGACTTCCCCACCACACCCTTCAGACTGCGAAACTTCAGTGTACGCCAGAATGAAACACCATATTGACCTGACGTCGGGTTCCCCCCCCCCACCCCCCGCAATATGGTGCACGTAGATTCTTTGTTGGTGTTGCAGTACCCTCGCGTGCCTGATAAACTACAGAGCTACACAGCCCGTATGCGATGCTTGGCAATAGTAGCTATAGCACATGCCTGATTAGGTGTCCTATAATATGCGCAACCCCTAATACATCCCCATGCCCCCATCAAACTTTGGGTATGTGTAAGTTTGCAGTACGCTATGTTGTGTGGGGTGCAATAGCCCACGCAATGCATTGCCCATAGGTGACAACGACTCGGGGTGATGCAAGGATCCCCTTCCCCCCATTGCTGGTAAGCCAAAATTCAGCCATACTTACCTTAATCAGGTTAGCACCTCGCACAGACTGCATGATGCTGGACATAACGGAAACACGACATATCACAGCATTCTTCCGCCCCGAAACGTGAAGTTGCAGGAACGTGCAAGGACTGACGTTGGGTGTTGACCAGAACGGGATGCATGCATGTCGTGACGAGTCACGGTGCTTCACACGTTACTCAAGGAACAAAACTGCGAGTTATATCTCAGGTACGCGAACAATAGGGAAAGCTGTGTTTGGGGGTTACTTACTCTCATATCTCATCCACCAATAGTTAGCGTCCTGCAAAAAGTATTGATCAGTACATATACAACTTCTAAACGACGTCAAATTCACAGGCATGACGTGCCTTGCACACCGATTTGTACACCTCAAGTGTTGTAGTCCGCACTTCAGAAAACGTCTCCATGGACTTCAAAAATGTCTCCGTGGCCACATACGCACGCGCGCGCACACACAAACAAAACACACACACACACACACACACACACACACACGCGGGCGGCTACAATCTCCCCCCCCCCCCCCGAGGCCCCTTTGAGGAACAACACACACACACACACACACACACACAGACACACACACCTAGACCTTAACCACCCCCCACACGCCCCCCCCCCCCCACGCACAGAGAGGGGGGGTTGGATGAAGCGTTTGTAAGCAAGAGGGAGGGATAGAGAGAGAGAGAGAGAGAGAGAGAGAGAGAGAGAGAGAGAGAGAGAGAGAGAGAGAGAGAGAGAGAGAGAGAGAGAGAGAGAGCGGGAGAGAGAGAGAGAGCGGGAGAGGGAGGGAGGGAGAGATAGACAGAGAGGGAGGGGGGGGGAGAGAGAGAGAGAGAGAGAGAGTGAGAGAGAGAGAGAGAGAGAGAGAGAGAGAGAGAGAGAGAGAGAGAGAGAGAGAGAGAGAGAGAGAGAGAGAGAGAGAGAGAGAAGGGGGGAGCATCAGTCAAGACACCCATGATACGGGAAACGGGAAAGTACGCTTACCTGTCGCAACCGAAAAAAGATGGAGTAACCATCACGTGAGTTGGCAGGAATAGGAACCGAAAAAGTACGGCGTGTGTCAGGCAGCGCTTGAACATTAGTGAGATTTTCCAACACAATCGGGGGCCCCCCGTTAAATGGTTCGATGGTGGACACCCAGGAGTTCTGATATCCACCGACAGTCCCAAGAGTGTAGCTCACAGAGAAGTTTGAGCCAGGCTGGAGGACACCAAGATAGGATCTCAGCGTACATGTTTGACCTGCTGATGCAAGTGCAAACACCGCTTGATTGCCACCAGATGTTGGACAATCTGTATCCCAGCAGGCTGCATGCGCCAACACAGAACAAGTGAGATCTCAGTCTAGACGACGCGTCACTTTTAGTAAAGAGCAGAGATGACGTCAGGGAAAGTTGAATATGCTCACCCTATGAACCGCCTTCTGTAACAATCTCGCTCTCTCCCTCTACATTCTTTCTCTTTGAAATCTACCTAGCGGCCCCCTTCCTTCAAGAGAAGCTTTAAGGTGCACCCGAGCTCGAGCCCCCTCCGGCTTTAATTCGAGCCTCTACAGAAGGGAGGTGTAAAATAAAGACCGACTTAATCAAAGAAGCATAGCTACTCTTCTTGAAGTCGGTCTTTATTTTACCCCTCCCTCTCACGCCCCCTTTTGGATTTCGCACGAGCATCAATGCTTGGTAATAAAAATAGATGTGCCCAAATCGAATTCGAAGCATGTCAATCTGTCTGATGAATTCATCAGACAGATTGATCACTTCGGTTGCAGAGACTCCCAGTGCAAGATGTCAAAGATCTTCTCTTTCTTGTACTTATACTTCTTCGGAGCCTTTTCTTTCTTCTCCGCCCCCCCCTTTTCTTCCCGAGAGTTTTGCCTTTCCTTTCATTATCCAAAATTTTCATGACCATGCCAGGCGTCAAATCAAAGTCCAGTCCGTATGCTTTAAATTTCTGCCTTGAAGGTTCTTTTGGACATACACGATGCCCTTGCACCGGCAATCTCAGCTCCTCTCTTTACTGAAGTTTTAGAAAACTTCCCTGCTTCTGTAGGATGTGAACTCCTGTTGCTCGAGTCATCACGATGCATTTCCACCGCTCAACGCATCCCCTCTCTCACATGATTTTCTCTGCCGAGAAAGAAACAACTCGGAGGAGCTGGGAAGCATTTAAATGAAAGGAGCCCTGGTTCCCCTTCGATCCTTATAATATTTAGAAGGGCCCGAAGGGGTATCAGGGCTCCTTTCCCTCTCTTCCGGAGGACCCCGCTAGCAAGGCCAGCTCAGTTTTCTGTCCGTCACCTTTCGAAAGAATTCTGTCGTTTTCTCATAGCCACTGCGGCGACAAGCATGGGGGCCATTTGGAGAAAAAGGGCCAGTAGGTCCAGAGCTCAAGTTCTAATGGGGTGCACACCATATGGTGCACCAGATGTACTAATTGGTAGTTGTTGGCAATCGGTAGGGAGGGGACGCGGTGACGTGGCCGAAGGCGACGGCGGTGGGGGCCTAGGAGGTGGAAGTGGTGGGGGAGATGGTGGACTTGGAGGCCAGGGTGGTGGCGGTGCGGGGCATTCATGACCAAGCCAGCAGGCATCTGCCACCATATATGCCACTCTTAAATGCAACGCGGCCATCACACATCTAATCATCAGCGCATACGCGCTCCCATATGCATTTCAAACACAGTGCCGCCATTTTCACTGGCCGGCCTACTCCCGCCCCCGCTGCTTCCATTCCAGCACTCCTTCCCCTCCAACCACGTTAATCTCTTTTCCTGTTTTTTTTTTTTTTTTTTTTTTTTTTTTTTTTTTTTTTTTTTTTTTTTTTTTTTTTTTTTTTTTTTTTTTTTTGGGATATCCCTTCACGTAGACGCCCCTAGGGCCTGCTCGCTTGTCCCGCCTCCTTACCCTGCTGGCAAAGGGAGAAAGCAGAAAAAGACAGGGATACCCTTTGGCTGCCCAATGTCCAGCAAGATAGTGCATTTCCACAAGTGCACTGTACAGCCATTCTAGAAACTGCGAGCACTTGACAAACACATATCTGTTTCCTGAAGAGCATATACAACATATCAAATACAGACATGGTTTCTCCAGCATATGAAAGAACGTTGGGGTTTACTTACTGCTATAGTTAAGGTACCACCAATAATTATCATTATAATAGTCCTGCACAAATCGCATTGTTAAGTGCTAAGCAAGAATGCCTTTAAGGAATTTCCAAGCATCACAAATGCTGCAGACCACGAACAACTCCTTCGTGATATAAACATCTACCGATAACACACATACGTTTGCCCCTCCCCAACACACACAAACACACACACACACACACACACACACACACACACACACACACGCACGCACGCACGCATACATGCACACACACACATGCATAAACCGCGCTCGCGTGCGTGTGTGCACCCTGGAGATGTTAACAGCAAAATGTTCGAACAATGCCTTACTATAGCCGCCCCCTTTTGTGAACAAGCGCCAGTCTGTCCTTGATTGGCATGGGCAATGGCTAACAAACACAAAGCCGATACTCATATTCATACCTGCGTTGCCCGAACTGTGAACTGGATTGTTCTTGTGTTGTTGGGGATGGGGACCAAAAAATTCTTGGGTTGGTTGTAACCGTCATCTCTATTACTCATTGACTCCAAGCTAATTGGGCTGAAGGAGTTATCGACCGAGCTGATGAAGATTTGCCATGAAGTAACTCCCTGACCCGAAGTAGGGTCGAAACCACTAGATGATATATTGTAGCTCACGAGGTAAGGCTGGCCGGGCTGAACTTGTATTGTGGCCGTCACATCGCACGTGGGAGTAAAGCCAGAATAGATGTAACCCGGTCCATACCAGTATTGAACATTGCAGGTCCAGCTAAAACAGATGTCTGCACGCCCCGTCAGAAACTACCCATGACATGCCCCGTCGTTGAAGGTTGTGAGTGCCTGCGTGAGTGTGCCTGTGAGATTGTCTTTTTGTGTGTGCGTGCATGTGTGAGTGTTCGAGAGAGTGTGTGTCTTTTTGTGTGTGTAGCCGCGCGACCACACACGTGCGCGCGCCAGAGAGCAGGAGAGAGAGAGACGAGAACGAGAGGGAGGGAGCAGGGGGGGGGAGAGAGACAGAGACATAGAGAGAGAGAGAGAGAGAGAGAGAGAGAGAGAGAGAGAGAGAGAGAGAGAGAGAGAGAGAGAGAGAGAGAGAGAGAGAGAGAGAGAGAGAGAGAGAGAGAGAGAGAGAGTGGGCGGGGGGGGGGGGCAGCGAATTCAAATGTCGATTTCACGTACCACACAATCTCGAAGCCACACTGGGAATTACGCTTTTCCATTCCAAGAGAGTTCTCCCAAGTATAGAGTCTTGTCACTGTTGTAACCCGTGATGGCCTCCACTTTAACCTTCATAATCTCATCTTATAATCTCAGCAATGTTTTAAACCAGATTTGAAAGCCTGTCCATCTCACTTACCTGTCCTGGGCTCATGCTTGTGCTCCCTTGAAGACTCCTCATCCCTGCTTTTCTTGAAGTCTTCCAACGCTGGAAAAATCAGCGGCAGCCCACGACTGGAAAGCAGAGTAAAGAGTCTAATACCCTAGATGCTTTGCAGCTCCTCACCTGGGTTATCATAGCAGCCTGTGTCTGGGACTGGAGGCGGTGACGTGGCCGAAGGCGACGGCGGTGGGGGCCTTGGAGGTGGAAGTGGTGGGGGAGATGGTGGACTTGGAGGCCGGGGTGGTGGCGGTGGGGAACTTGGAGGTGGAAGTGGTGGACTTGGAGGCCGAGGTGATGGCGGTGGTAGACTCGGAGGTCGGGGTGGTGCCGGTGGCGGGTTCCTTGGAGGTGGAACTGGTGGGGGTCGTGGATTTGGAGGTGGCGGTGGTGCTGGTGGTGGCGACCGTGGTGGTGGAAATGGTGGCGGTGGTTGGGGGCACAAATTCCAGCAGATATCTGCAATCGTACTTGCCCCTCTTCAATGCAACGCCTCCATCCCTCGTTGGTTCATTAGGGCGTTCATGCCTCCTACATGCACTTCAACTGCGGGGCCGCCTTCAACCTCCATTGGGTGGGCTTCCTCCGGGCCTCCCTCCACCTCCCTCCAGCCCTAGTTCCCCTCCGACCCCTGTGACCTCCCTCCCTCTAGTGGGGAACATCCATATGCACTCACGATTCAGTTATTCGCTGCCCTCTTTCCCTCTCCAACTCCATCTCTATAAAGGGAGAAGAACAGAAAATGTCAAGACGGAACTTGGCCGCGTAGTTAAAATGCAAGGTGCTGAGTGTGCCCATCGTACTGCAAGGTGCAGAGTTTGCTTATTGCCAGTACAAAGGGCAGAGTGTGCCCTCTTCGGAAAACTATTAGCAAGTCACAAAAATATACTAGTATGCTCGTGGCTGAAACAACAAGAAAGTCGCTATAAAAATACAGTTCCAGACTGTCAATAGGAAGAATCGTGTGTTTGGGAGTACTTACTCTTATAGTTGACGTACCAAAACCGACCTGGAAATCTGTCGAAGTCCTGTGAACATTACGATGTCAGCGCCCAATGTAAAATTCAGATCTGTCATGTACCTAGGCCTGACATGCACAGCAGAACTGTCACAATCCCAAGCTGACCTACTCTAGACTCAAATAATAATTGTAAGCTCCGTCTCTTCTCCCCCTTACACACACACACACACACACACACACACACACACATCCACACACACACACATACCCACACACACACCCACACACGCAGAGTGAGAGAGAGATGGGGAGGGAGGGAGGGGGGGGAGAGAGAGAGAGAGAGAGAGAGAGAGAGAGAGAGAGAGAGAGAGAGAGAGAGAGAGAGAGAGAGAGAGAGATCTGAAGGGGGGTGTGGCCGGGGGGGGGGCTTGGAAGGAGAGGGGGATAGAGATAGGGAAGGGCAAAGCAGGAGGGAAAGGGGGAAGGGCGGGGGGAGAGGGAGGGGGAGAGAGAGTGGGAGGAAGCAGGGGGGAAGAGAAGACGGTGGTATGGGTAGAGATCATGTATGCATTGCGCATACGTGTGTCTGTGTGCATGCGCGCATGCCAATGTGTGTGTGTGTGTGTGTGCGCGCGCAGGTGCGCGCGCTGTGTGATCCCACGACAAAGTGGAGGGGGGCGGGGGGAGAGATGTGGTTGCGGCCCTGTGCGAGGCTGTCCATGTACAATTTCGAGACCTCAAATCTGAATAATTATCAGTCCTGACTATCTTTAGTATCTAATCTCTTACAAGTTACCTTGAAACTTACGAGTCCAACTTACGAGTCCACGTGAGACCTGGGGGGGGGGGGGGGCTGGGAGGGAGAGGGAGATAGAGATAGGGAAAGGCAAAGAAGGAGGGAAAGGGGGGAGAGGGGAGAGGGAGGGGGAGAGAGAGTGGGAGGAAGCAGGGGGGAAGAGAGAACGGTGGGAGGGGTAGAGATCATGTATGCATGCGCATGCGCGCATACGTGTGTCTGTGTGCATGCGCGTGTGCCAATGTGTGTGTGTGTGCGCGCGCACGCGCGCTGTGTGCGATCCCATGACAAAGTGGAGGGGTGGGGGGAAGGGTGTGGTTGCGGCCCGGTGCGAGGCTTTCCCTATAAAATTTCGAAACCTGAAGTCTAAATAATTATCAGTCATGACTATCTTTAGTATCTAGTCTCTTACAAGTTACATTAAAAGTTACGAGTCCATCAGAAAAATGCCATCTGGGCTTAAACTGTGGGTGAATGCGAAAGAGTTAGATGAAAGGAAGTGCCATGGCTGCAGTTTTATGGCAGAAGAGGAACGTTCCCCTTTCCGTGCTCATTTCAAAGGTCGTGCGCAAAACCAATTGATCATACATTCCAACTTCAATTGATCAATTCCAACTTCAATTGATCATACATTTCATTCATGGTGGCCTTCAATATAGCACTTAATATCAAAGGACTCAGGAGGGATAGTTGTATACCTGTCTTGACCGAAATGTGAGAGTGACTGCTGTTGAGTTGTCGGGAATGGGAACCAGAAAATTCCGCAAGTTGTCATAAGACGGATTTGGATTGGTGAGCGATTCCAACAGGACCGGGGCGAAGGAGTTGGTATTCGAGCTCACGATGGTCTGCCAGGAATTGGATCCTCCGTCGGATCTCAATGTGTACGACACGAGGAGCGGGATGCCCGGCTGAAGTTGCAGAGAGGTTGTTAAGTCGCATGTGCGGCCGTCCTGAGCGACCTGGGCCACTGCTCCATTGAACCCTATATTTGTGCAGTTCGTTGTCCAACAGATATCTGCATGTCCCGCACATACTTATCCCGACACGACTAGCGACAGTGCTGTGACTGGAGCTCTGTGCGATGAGCATGCGAGTCCTGTTCTGTTCCTCTCTATCTGCCTGTCTCTCCCTCGGTTTCGGAGGGCTAGTGCCACAACATGTACATCGACCTCTTCCTGCCCGCTCACACTTTCTGCCGTTCACCCCGCGACTCATGCCCTTAACATGTCGCCCACGCCTACTCCTCCACCACTTCGTCCACACTGTTCTGTAAAGAAATAAGGTTTCAGAAATTCTAGATTTTGGCCTTATGCCCAGAACGCCTTTCTTGCCAGTATGATCAAAGAGCCTGTCCTCCATAACATCAATATAAAGGCATGGTTCTATTACAAGACAGGTGTGGCCACTATTGATCGAAAGGCGTAGCCCAATATGATGGTTCTGTTGTCAAAACTCCTACGCAGCACCTTACCCGAGTAGTTATAGCATCCTGATGCCGGGAGGGGAGGCGGGGGCGAGGGTGGCTGTGGGGGGCTTGGAGGTGGACGCGGTGGGGGTGGTGGACTTGGAGATGGGGGCGGTGCCGGCGGTGGGGGGCAGAAATTCCAGCAAATATCTGCCATCATGCATGCACTTCCTCATTGCAACAGCATCATTACATTCTAATAGAAGGACCTCCTGCCGCTTACATGCACTTCAATCGTACCCCCCCCCCCCCAAACAAAGCCTCTACCATGGGCTAACTCTACTCCCCCCCCCCAATCAATTCTTCCGCCCAGCATTCCTTCGCCTTCAGCAACCCTCAACCACCGTAAGCCCCATTCGCTAGGGCATATCTCCCCCTGCCCACGCTTCCCATCCTATCACCAGTGGTGACTCACCACCCTGTATGGAGCAGAGATTGTCAAGGCTCATGAGCATGCAGAGAATACCAGGGCTCATGAACATGTTGGCAATCAACTCTAGAGATCTGCTAAAAAGATCGTGAAGTCCTGCAACCATAGTGTGTGTGCCGCCGGATTTTGACATTTTCATGCAGATTTTAACAACTTCGCCCTGATTGGAGACCAAGACCAGGAGTGATGCAGACCCCCTAAAGAAGGGTTCTTGTACTGGGGTTACTTACTGTTAAAGTTGAGGTACCAGAACTGCCTTGATGCTCCATCATAGTCCTGCACTGAGGAAGTATTAAGAACAAGGCGTGGGAAGGCAAGATCTACCAGTCTCTCCTTGTCCATACGGGATTACAAGTATGGAGATATGGATGGGGAATCGGTGATGTGGAGATATGAATCTATGATTTTTTGATGCATGACACGAGTGTGCGTGCGTGCGCGCGCGTGCACGCACGCACGCGCGCGCACACACACACACACACACACACAGAGAGAGAGAGAGAGAGAGAGAGAGAGAGAGACAGAGACAGAGAGAGAGAGAGAGAGAGAGAGAGAGAGAGAGAGAGAGAGAGAGAGAGAGAGAGAAAGAGAGAGAGAGAGAGAGAGAGAGAGAGAGAGAGAGAGAGAGAGAGAAGGGGGGGGAGTGTGTGTGTGTGAGAGGGGGGGAGGCGAGAGAGAGGGAGGGAGGGTGGGAGGGAGGGAGAATAATCCATACATGTGCGTGCACACACATGTCTCTTAACATGGCACGACTCACACCCTCATCACTCACTCACACACACACACACACACACACACACACACACACACACACACAGACACACACACACACACACACACAGACCCCGACACAAACATACACATGCGTGCGCACGCTGCAGACAAACAAGAACACATGGGCACATTTTTGGACGCCAGCGTTGGCCCAAAACCATGCACACATAAACAAAGACTAAGCGAAATAGATGGAGTGGATGAGCAAACTAGGAAGGAAAGGGGTTCAGGAGAGAGAGAGCGAGGGAGAGCGAGGCGGAGAGAGAGAGAGAGAGAGAGAGAGAGAGAGAGAGAGAGAGAGAGAGAGAGAGAGAGAGAGAGAGAGAGAGAGAGAGGGATGGAGAGAGCGAGAGCGAGAGGGGAGGCGGAGAGAGGGGCGGGGGAGGGAGGAGAGGGTGAAGGTGGAGGAGGTTTCCTTTACTGTGTCACTATGAAATTTTATCAATCGAGTGTCAACTGG
>KV908469.1:218391-223391 GCA_002005505.1 Botryococcus braunii | reverse complement strand
TGTGTGCGTGTGTGTGTGTGTGTGTGTGTGTGTGTAAGCGTGAGTTGAAGTGTGACTGAATGTGTACATGTGTGCTTTCGGGTACTGTGGGACTCTCTCCCTCTCCCTCTCCCCACGCCCCCTCCCCTCCCTCCCCCCTCTCTCTCACACACACTCCCTCTCTCTCTCTCTCTCTCTCTCTCTCTCTCTCTCTCTCTCTCTCTCTAACTCTCTCTCTCTTTCTCTCTAACTCTCACTCTCACTCTCACTCTCTCTCTCCCTCTGTCCTTCTCTCTCCCCCCCTCTCCTTGTTCTTGTACCCATCCCGGCCATCTCTATTTATTTATCTATAGATCGAAAGCTATTCGTCTGTATGTGCCCTTCCCACGTTTGTCCACGCATTGATTTGCGGCAAACTTGAACCCTAGGAGGTTTGCGTTAGGTTCCTGTTTAGAGCGGAGTGAAGCGCCCGCAGTGGCCGTCCCAATGAACGAGCTCGAAAACTCTAATTCCACCCTCAAAAGCTCCCTCCTTCTTTCAAACCGCTCCATCCTTAGCTTCCAACAGATTCTGTTCCCCTGTAGGGTACTCGGCTCCTACCAAAATCAGGCTCCAACTTTGAGTTCGCACCATCAAGAGTCCCTGCGTTTTTCCACACTCTGGTCGAAACAAGAGGACTAACTTATTGTACGTTCTGTTGGAAGTTTGAGGCTCATCAAGATCTCAATTCAGTTCATGCGGATCACCTGGAAGCCCGGCTGATGTTTGTTTAAGTCACCTTGCAAAAGCAAAAACTCACCTGGGTAATCATAGCAGCCTCTTGCGGGGAGTGGAGGTGGTGATGGTGGCGGTGGGGGCCTTGGAGGCGGTGGCGGCGGACGAGGTGGTGGTGGAGGCGGTCGAGGTGGTGGAGGCGGTCGAGGTGGTGGTGGAGGCGATCGGGGTGGTGGAGGCGGGCGAGGTGGTGGTGGAGGTCCCAGAGGTGGTGGAGGCGATCGAGGTGGTGGTGGAGGCGGTTGAAGTGATGGCGGAGATGGTGGAGGCGGTGGTGGTGACAGGACTATTTGAACTCTAGACACCTCCACGTCAGGTGAAGTTGCAGGAACTTCGGGCGCATCTGCGGTACTCTGCCCTGGCAGAGTGGTGGGCCCCTCACCAGATGCCTCACCGACTCGGATAGGATCTTCTCGGACACTTGCATCTTCCTTGGCCAAGATACTGTCTGCCGAAGCATATGCATATATCTTTGGGGCAACAGGGTTACTGCCTCCCACGGATGTGACGGCGTATCTTGCCGCATCTGCAATAATGGGCAGGTTCTGGGCTGCAACATTGGGAGCAAAGCACATGACCAGCCACAGCACTTGTATCAATAGCTCCTGCACACATATCCCTTGTCCTCTCAGAGCATGCTTCATCCTAGGTATGTTTAGACAAACCAATGAACACGATGCTCAGATATTCCAGCTGGCACATGAAATATCTTGAAGTTGTTTTTGCATTGCAGCGTATTGCTTAATGCCGCCAAAACAAGGACCACGAGGAAGTGCAGAATCATTTTTCCTCCTTCTTCTCCCTCGGGATGCATGTCAATCCAAATGGATTTTGGAAGGATCTCAGTGTGTAGGGCCTGGAACAGGTCGAAAGATAGGTCAGGGTGAAGTGGTCCGTCCTTGGTAACAAGGACGAGCGTTCCCCAGAGCTCCCGTACCCCACGGCCCTGTCAAATGAGGCAATTGATCCTGAAAAGATAGCCCCTGGACCAAATCATCACTCATGAATCTGCGCAGTGGACCGTCCACATTCCTTCTCTGAACAACGATTTAGCCCCTTGCAACTTCAGGTGCCCCATCCCCCAGATTTCTCCCCAAATGTCGAAAAATGATTTGTTCTCCTCGGTAATCGTATATTGGCCAGTACACGATTTCATGGGTGGCAGCCCGAGAATTGAGTTGGTTCCAGTACAGACGACCCAGCACACGGCTGCTCGACCGACTATCCAGAGGGGGAGGGAGCAGCATCTTCTGAACAATACGGGACGAGGGGAGCTTCATAATTTGCACGAAAGAGAATAAGAGTGAAAGGCTACCATAGAGACGAACTGCGCAGAGGTCCACTAACAGCTCTTCACTGTTGACGTTTGAGAGGAGTCCACCCCAAAACGCAATAATATTCCTTCGAGAGGCTTCTAAAACACATATTGGATTGCGTACTTATGAACTCTGGTGTCAAGGCAGACTTGTGTATGGGTCGTCGAGTTTTATATGTGGGGCACTGACATCCTGCGAGCTGTCGATTTGAAATTCTTTCAGAAACCGTGTGGTAATGCTAACGCACGCCTGCATTTAACCGAGGGAACTTGCCCGACCAACATCAGCAGTATGGTTCCGTACGACACCGTTTGTGTCTGTACGGATATGTACGCCGAACCCCCAGCTGTTACCCTTGCCGCAACCCCGAATGAAACCCTGGGCTGCTCACTTCTCACCCTACGAAAACCCTGGCAAAGTTCTGACCTCAAGTACCGAAACCCTCCCCAAACCCTCACAATCTAGTATGGAGATAAAAACTTCACTCGCTCGCATACTATTGGGTATTGGGGGCCCCCGTGTCCTTCCCCAGCTTCCTTTTCCTCATTGACGTCCATTGGCAGGGCCGGACACCAGTCTCAAGGAATTGTACCGGACGGTATGGGTACTCTACAGGTTCCCAATGTTGTACGAACGCTTGCATTCAAACGAGGGATCGTCAGCAGTACGTTACGGTTTCTGACGGATTCAAATCGCAGCTCGCTGCCTTCCTCACGACTCGCGAGTCGCAGGCTACCGGCGTCACCCAGAAAACTCGAAACCCCATACAGAAGCCTGCCCCGAGACATCAGACTCCAAATCTCGAAGCCCGTAATCCAAGAATCCACAGAGTGTCTCAACAGCCCCCCGGACCAAGTGCATTGCTTGATGGGGTGGACTTCGCTCAAACGCCACTGATGAAGAGCTGTCAGTGGAGCTCTTCGCATTTCGTCTCAATGGTAAGCATTCAATTTGACATCTTAGACTTGAATGTAAATGATGTAATTCCTATCGCCACTTATTGCTCAGTAGATGTTGCTCCCTTCAGCAAAGGGTTTCGGTCGAGCAGCCGCACGGTGGGTCGTCTATATTTCAACCAATCCAGTACTTGGGCTGCCACCTTGAGTTCAGCATATTATTTGACCAAGGCGTACAAGTTTTGAGGTTTTTGGAGAATTCTGGAGATGGCCCACTCGGAGTTGCAACATGCTAACTTCTGCTAGAGAAGGGACGTGGACATTCCACCGCGCACATCCATGACTGAGGAATTGGTTTCAAAGGGGTTATTTTTAAAGGTCAATTGCCCCCTTTGATACTGCGTTAAGGTAGGGGAGCACCGGTTAACACGCGTCCACGATATCAAGGCCTGACCACTTTATGAATGATTACCCTGACCTATCTTTCAGCCTAATCCAGGCCCTAAACACGGGGGCATTTCCATATATTTGTTTGGATATGCATTTGAGGGTAAAGAAGGAGGATAAAGAAATCTGCAATTCGTGAGGTTGAATATCAGCCTGAACCTTTACGCTACAATACGATCATGACTCCACGACATTTTCAGTACCAGCCGGAATATCTGAGCTTCAGTACTTGTTGATTTGTCAAAGGGATGAGGAATGTTCTGAGAAGGACAAGGGCTATTGATACAAGTGCTGTGGCTGGTTGTATGCTTTGCTCCCAATGTTGCAGCCCAGAACCTGCCCATTATTTGCAGATGCGGCAAGAGACGCCGTCACATCCGTGGGAGGCAGTAACCCGGTTGTCCCACAAATATATGCATATGCTTTGGCAGACGGTATCTTGGCCAAGGAAGATGCAAGTGTCCGAGAAGATCCCATCCCACTCGGTGAAGCATCTGGTGTGGAGCCCATCTCTCTGCCATGGCAGAGTACCGCAGATGCGCCCGAAGTGCCTGCAACTTCACCTGAGGTGGAGGTGTCTAGAGTTCAAAAAATCCTGTCACAACCACCGCGTCCACCACCTCTGCCACCAGCTCGACCGCCTCCATAACCTCTGCCACCACCTCAACCGCCTCCACCACCACCTCGACCGCCTCCACCACCTCGGTCGCCTCCACCACCACCTCGACCGCCTCCAGCACCTCTGGGACCTCCACCACCACCTCGCCCGCACCACCGCCTCCAAGGCCCCCACCGCCACCATCACCACCTCCACTCCCAGCACGAGGCTGCTATGATTACCCAGGTAAGTCCTTGCTTTGCAAAGTGCCTTAAAAAAACACTAGCCGGGCTTCCAGGTGGTCAGCATGAACTGAATTGAGATCTTGATAAGCCTGAAACTTCCAACAGAACATACAATAAGTTAGTCCTCTTGTTTCGACCAGAGTGTGGAGAAACGCAGGGACTCTTAATGGTGCGAACTCAAATTGGAGCCTGGTTTTGGTAGAAGCCGAGTACCCTACAGGAGAACAGAATCTGTTCGGAAGCTAAGAATGAAGCGGTTTGGAAGTGAGGGAGCCTTTGAGGGTGGAATTAGAGTTTTCGAGCTCTTTCTTTGGGACGGCCACTGCGGGCGCTTCACTCCGCTCTAAACAGGAACCTAACGCAAACCTCCTAGGGTTCAAATTTGCCGCAAATCAAGGCGTGGACAAACGTGGGCAGGGGACATACAGACGAATAGCTTTCGATCTATAGATAGATAGAGGTGGTCGAGATGGGTACAAGGACAAGGAGAGAGGGGGGGGGGAGGGGGAGAGAGAGAGAGAGAGAGAGAGAGAGAGAGAGAGAGAGAGAGAGAGAGAGAGAGAGAGAGGAGAGAGAGAGAGAGAGAGAGAGAGAGAGAGAGAGAGAGAGAGAGAGAGAGAGAGAGAGAGAGAGAGAGAGAGAGAGAGAGAGAGAGAGAGAGAGAGAGAGAGAGAGAGAGAGAGAAGAGAGAGAGAGAGAGAGAGAGAGAGAGAGAGAGAGAGAGAGAGAGAGAGAGAGAGAGAGA
>KV908469.1:172760-217866 GCA_002005505.1 Botryococcus braunii | reverse complement strand
GAGAGAGAGAGAGAGAGAGAGAGAGAGAGAGAGGAGAGGAGGAGAGAGGGGAGAGAGAGAGAGAGAGAGAGAGCTAGAGAGAGAGAGAGAGAGAGAGAGAGAGAGAGAGGAGAGAGAGAGAGAGAGAGAGAGAGAGAGAGAGAGAGAGAGAGAGAGAGAGAGAGAGAGAGAGAGAGAGAGAGAGAGAGAGAGAGAGAGAGAGAGAGAGAGAGAGAGAGAGAGAGAGAGAGGGAGTGTGTGAGAGAGAGAGAGGGGGGAGGGAGAGTGAAAGGGGAGGAGGGGGGAGGGAGGGAGGGGCGTGGGGAGAGGGAGAAAGTCCCACAGTACACGAAAGCACACATGTACACACTCAGTCACACTTAAACTCACACTTAAACTCACGCTTACACACACACACACACACACACACACACACACACACACACACACACACCCACACCCCAAAGGAACTGTTGCAACTCTTCCATCAATTGGTTGCTGGGGCATGCAGACATATGCTGGACAAGTAATTGCCTTAATATACGACATCGAAGAGCAAGAGAAGCCAGCAGCAGCACTCGCACAGTTGCTTTACAAAGGCCTCGAAACCCAGCGTCAAGCCTTGAGGCAATCTGGACCCGGTTTCGGTGGCCATTAGCAAAAAGGGGTCTACGATCACTCGCAAAGGGAGTGAATAGTACCCGCATGCCCGCGTCCCAAGGCGAATTAAGGGGGACCATTGCTTTGATGAGCCTGGAACGTTGGTTACGCAGGTTCTTGTCCCCGTCTGCCGCGAAGTACAATCTGAGTACCTTGCTGTCCTGGGCGGCGTACGGCCGGCCGAGAATCTGCCAGCTGACGTGCCCGTTTCCGATCTTTATCAGGCAACCTTCCTCCCTTCTTCCCTCCCTCTTATTCCATCCAGCATCATTACTCAACACACTCCTTTTGTGCGTCCATCCCTCTGTACTGCTCTCTTCCCCCTCCCATCTCCCCCATCTAACATCATCAGGCAACGCCGCTCTCTCCCCTCCATCCCTTCGCCCCTCCCTCCCCCTTCCCCATCCGACATCAACAGGCAACGCCCTCCTTTCGTCTGCTTCTCCCTCCCTGCCTTTGTGCTCTGGTGATGACTTAGAAAAGGGACGGCGGACCCCCCTTGGGTCTTGCACCCTGCCTCTCTACCCCCCGCCCTGTTGCCTCCTATCCACAACCATTGCTGCCTGATCAGCATTAGCGCTTGCGATACAGTGTCAGACTAAATTGACCATAGCTTCTTTCCCTTCCTCCCTCCCAAACGATACCTCGAAGCCCCTTTGAATGATTCCTGAGTCCACAAGACAATGCTCGACAGGCACCTTCCTGTCCGCACTTGCTGACCTCCATGCACCCCACTCTCCCACCCCCTCCTTCCCAAATCACAAACAGATCCATGCTTGTGAAGGCAATGATTCCCAGTAATCAGCTCTTCCCCTTGGGCTACCATTTTTGTCTTGCACGTGCCTCCACATGGTCCCGCATGTTGAGAGAATATGTCATCTATTGCATGTGCCTTCCCATGGCCTTGCAAGTTCACGAGGTACGCCAACTATTGCATGTGCCTCCACAAGTCTTTGCATGTCGAGAGAGTGTACTTTGGCCAGATGCTTGGGAGGGGGTGGCAGCATAAAGAACATTTTTGTTTGCATGTACAAGTATTGCAATGAGAACAGCCAATCAGCAGTACAGCAAACTCAGGACAGGGCATGTCTGAGCTGGAGGCAAAATGCAAACAAACGCAAAGAGAGGGGGCCTGCAGTCAGTGGGTTTGGTGCAAATTTGGTGCGAGCTGCTCTGGAGGAGGCGAACGCAGGAGGATGGCGGCAAAATAGGGTAAAGAAGATGTGGTTAGTGGAATTTTTGCTGGAGAAACGAGTGTGGATTTCTGGTGTGCGGTTAGGATAGGCTTCACTCTTGATTATAAACGAGTGTAGCAGGGCGGGGTGGCAACTAGGGAGCAGAATAGGGACTTGTTGAAAAGAATTCTCGAGCAAACAAGTGGAGGGCCCCTGCCCTCCCCCCCCCCCCCCCCCCTTGATGGCAACTCAGACGCAGAATAGGTACTGTGGGAAAGGATTCCAGAGCAGACAAGTGAAGGAGAAGGGTGACAAGCAGTATACAGATCAAGATGTTGGGTTTGTCCCTGGACTCTTGCCATCGAATGAGTTTGGGAGTACTTGCATACTCCTGAGTTTGGGCAGAGTGACGTCTGAAGGGGTACTCAGTAGTGGGATGCGGCGAGGATTGCAGATCAACAGGCTGGCAGGTTTATATGACTAGGATTCCGACATCAACATCCTTGCCATCAACCGAGGCTATGACACCTTCCAAGTACCAGTGCAGCCAAACTCATTAGGCGGATGTTACGGTCTGCCTGCTTGATTGTACAGGACTGGTGTTCAGAGTTAAGGGTTTAAAATTAAAGGTGTGTCAGCAGTTGGGTTTTGCCTGCTTTACAGTTGCGAAGCCTGGCTGTAGCCCCTCTCCTCCCCGAACCCCCCACCTCTAAACTGCACACACAAACCCACCTAAGGATGCCACAGACTGTGACCGCGACAGTCTTTGGACGGAAAGAGGGGGGGGGGGGCTTACCAGTCCAGACTCTGTCTGGACTCCAGAGCCTTTACAGAATGAAGAGGACGCAGAAGTAAGCAGTGAGACAAAGGGAGGGGTGGCGTCGTCGGTGGGGTCGGCGGGGTAGCCTGTGGCTAGGGCAAAGCATGGAAGGGGGGCGTATGAATGGAGGGGATGGAAAATACTGTGAGGGCATGGGTCTACTTTGAGGGGATGGAGTATACTGTGAAGGGATGGAGTATTTAAATCCACGAATGACTTGTCGGAAAACTTTTTGTGAGATTGTACGGCAGGGCAGGGCAAACGAGTTCGTGTCGGTGGGACGGAACGTAAACAACACGGTCAACTCCACCTTCACCAGTTGGGAGCAGTGGTGGATAGTCCTAATCAACCAGAGCGCCACCCGAGATCCCTGCACAGGTGGCCAGTTCAGCTCGCAGCTGCAGGGCGTGCCCACCTTTGACGTGCTCAGTGCCAACGGGGCCTGCGCTTTCAACTTCACCCTCTACTACTGGTTGGCCCCCGGTCTCACGTCCACTGCTCACCCACATGAAAACCGAATGAACAAGACCCTTTACACCGTCATGCATCCGAACAAAAACACACACACACACACACACACACACCCCACACACGCACACACACATTTGCCTCCCTTACAAAACAAATTGACGCGTCTCACAATGCAGGACCAAGACACCGTGTGCGTGCATCCTCGACTAAGCCACACCTGCTAGTAGCACAAGCGATTTAAAAAGTATGTTGTTGTAAAATGGGCCCCCTTGGGGCTCAGTGGAGAATTGCTAAGTTGGAAAATTCCAACTGTGATTGTGTGTATTTGTGAAGTGACGTGACTGGTGCAAACATAATGGTCACTGACCTTAGTCATCTGACTAAGGTGTCACTCATGAGACATATATTGAGGTACGTGGTACCTGTAAACCCTGTGTTAGTGTTTATAGGGTTGTTTACGGAGTGATTCGGATGATTCGGACACTGGTTAAGGTATAACGGGTAGATTCGGGCAAGGAAGTTCAAATGGTGTTGTATCCGGATCACCTTAGGCACCAACTGCTACCTTAGTGTTCGTTCCAGACTCTGAGTAGTCCTACGGACGTCATTTGCATTGATCGAGTCGTTAATGACATTCGAGGGCTGGTCGGATGCGGTAATCCGTCTTAGCGGTCAGTACTTCTGACGATGCTTGAATGGTACGACGGGATTCGCATGGATAGCGGGACATTCCGCATGAGTTGCGGCAAAAGTGCTTGACGATGACGGCTAAGGGAGGCAAATTATGTAAGTCCTCCTGCGTCAGTGTTTAAGTGATAGTATCACAGACTTTCTGGTAGATCTGTTGTTTCGCAGACTCCAGTACTTGAGCAGTCGTCCTTGTTTGGTACGACTGATCCATGTGTGGTACTGTTCCCTGCATAGACTGCTAAGACTGCAGCTTATTGCAGGGATGAAGAAGCTGGGTTGAAATGAAGGCGGCAATGGACGAAGGGGTGGGACAACGGCGGCCGATTTTCCAACAAATGTTGGGGCGGGGGGGTGCGTGTGTGCAGCGTGTACTGCGAGGTGGCTCCTATCCAATCGGTCTGCGGTATCCAGAGACCGCCCCCAGCGCCCCGGTCTGCGGCACTGCCCTTGCCTCCAGCCGACGAACCAACGACGGCCGCCACCGATTTACAAAAGCCTCCCAGCAAACTGCCTTCGAACCCACTGGATCAGCGCATTTGTCGCCATACCCATAACGGCGCCGGGGACCGAAGAGGTGCCGAGTCTACCTGCCAGTCTTCCCGATCAGCCGGCCTCCGTTCCGGAAGCTTCTGGTACAGGCAGCGACGACGCGGCAGGGAACCCTGCGACCACGCCGGAATCGGAGCCCGCAAGCGACGGGACACTCACCAGCGACATGTGGGACCGATTAAAGAACTTTCAGTTTCCCGATGTGACGACCATGCTGGGATGATCCCTGCACAAGCGTACTCAGCTGCAGCGAGCTCCCTCCAGTTCAGCAACCACTTCTGGCTAAACTTCTTCTTCTCCCTCTGGCGCACAGTCGGCGGGTCAGTCCTGCCAGCTGAGTGACAGTCTCACCAAAAGTTTCTACGCACTGTCTGTCATGCACAGTCGGACAGTCATGCCGGCGGACTCGCCAAGAGTCTCACAACACCTGAACATGCACATATGCGATATTGTATTTTGTATTGTGCAATATTTTATATTGCATTGTTACGTCATGAAATTTTGGTGCCTGCTACAGGTACCCGTGCTTGGCATGCCTCTAATCAAGGCAGCTCACTGTGACAGGCAGGGCTGAAGGCACAGCTACACTCGTGTGTACACGCTTACCAGGCTTCCAGGCTCATCAATCTTTGCACTCCATTACTGAAAGCTTTCTTGTTAAGACGATATGTGTGTTTGATTGTTGACAACCACTACAAAAGACGATACCCCGATATTTGATTGTTATTGTTCATTGCGCTCATGTACACGTTATTCTCGTGGTTCATTACCTTAAGCCGTCACGTGCACGTGCCCACGTGGGGTAACCATTCCGGCTGTTCTCGAGAAACAGAATCTTGCAAACAGCATGCACGCCCTTTTACTGGCTTGCAGAGCCGTGATTAAGGCACTAATTACTGCCAAGTCACCAGAGAGGACAGGCTTTGTCAAATTGGTTTCCAAGTGGACTACTACGTATAGTAGTATACGTGTACATAGTGTTGCGCGTCTTGTATTGGCGAGGAGATAACCTTATGATCAGTTTGGAACGAACACCGCTCATCAGGTCACTGACATTTGAATTTGAGGGTGGGTTTTCCTGTGGCTGGCTCTCGTTTTGAAGAGCATCTGCAACCGAATTTGCACAGCAACCTGACTAATTGATGTACGCAGCATCCAGTTGGGTCAGAAATTTTGCATTGTCCATCCGTGCAGAGACGGTGGCTGAGATTGATACTGGTCGCCCCCAGCAGATTGACGCACAGTACTGTAAACAAACAAACACGCGCTTCACTCCAGAACGAAGTTCAACCTTGCATGTGCTTGAAGAGTGTGTTTTGAAGTGTTTGGGGGTGAAGAGGACCACATTGATTAAAAGTAGATTTGCTACACCAAGTAAACTACCGTTGTGGCTCCCCGAGTGAGTGACTTCAATCGCGCAGAGGAGGCAAGGGAGGCTTCACATGTGCATGGGCTACAGTTGTGTGTGAAGGATTGCACACCACCTGCTTGAGAAGCTGTCAGTGATCGATATGAGTACTGAAGAGCAGCTCAGGGGTATTACACATCCGCTTATGGTGTGGGGTGGTCCCTACTATGCACACAGCTGGTGTTGGATAATGCAGACCTAGGTGTCCCGTTGGGTACTTTTCAGTCACAGACCATTCCCTCAAGGCTTTGATGAACGTCTGCAAGTCAATGCTGTGACGAGCTTGACTGGCTTCAACTCCCTCTCATATTAATACAAATAGTCCCCCCCCCCCCCCCCATGGCAGGCAGGCACAAACTTCCACAGGCAACTCTCTGCTGAATGCTGCCGCCGTTCTGACGATTAATGTCCCATGACCCATAAATCAACAATGCTATATGGCTGTCTGCCCCACCCTCCCATAGAAATTTTCGGCCTAAATTCTTACCCCTGAGTAGTCGGCTCGCGGTGTGTCCACGACAAAACAATTGCAATTCTGAGAAGTGTACTCTCAGCTGCGTAAAACCCTAAACATACTTTGTTGCTGACAGAACGACTCCGTCTTGACTCACAGCACCTTCACTTTCAATGCAAGACGTGACATCATGCTCAAGTAGATGTTCAATTGGAGGAAATATGAGATATACCCATCCCCAAGGGGACGATGAGGTGAGAGACTAGCAAACTGACAAGCACAGCATAAAGCAGAGGTACCTGTCGACAAACACTGGAATTGCAAGACTGAGAAGTACAGAAGACAAAGGAGTCATATGAGTCATGCATGGCCACCAGACTCCTGAAGATGCAATGACCGCATGTGATACAGCGGCCGAAGTTGGGATTGTTTGGGTTGATTTTAAGACAACAATGAACTTTCTGGCCACTTGGATTCCTATTGATTGAGAAGCAAGTGATCACTTGCTTCTCCTCATGTGGTGAAAAAAATGAAACGCGAGTTTCTCGATTTGGCACGGCAAACATAAACGCGGTGATGCCTTTAACTCCAGCCATTGTGGAGACCATCTTGCTAGCTTGAAAGAGTACTGTTGTCCAAGGTTCATAGACGCTGGTGGCATTGTAGTTCCTACAAATAGGCGTGAAACAGAAGAATATTGAGCTTCCCAATTCGACTTGCTGTTTAACCCGCATGCAGGCGCTAGGACACAAAGATTTGATATACACCTGGCACAACGGTAAGGTTTATGCCACTCACACACACACACACACACACACACACACAAACACACACACACTCACACACACACATGCGTGCGCGCGCGGGCATGCACGCAAGCATTTACAACAACACATCATGCATCGTTTGCACAAGACTCACAATGATTTGGCTGTATATGGCTTGCAGATGGCGCGTTCTGCAAGTAATTACCAGTACATTAATAGTACATCATCACATTACTAGTACGTCATCACAAAATGTCTATTTTAGAAAGCAACCCGTGGGCATTTTGTGATGATGTACTATACGTGCCTGTCTCCAATGCGCACAATGCGAATGTGTGTGTGTGTGTGTGTGTGTGTGTGTGTGTGTGTGTGTGTGTGTGTGTGTGTGTGTGTGTGTGTGTGTGTGTGCGTGTGAGAAATGGGGGCGCAGGGGGGGGGGTTACCTTTTATATGTCAAAGACATTACCAAAATATGTTCTATGTCGCCCTGAAGGTATGAAAGTCAAACTACTCGCAATACAGTCAAATGACCCTCCCAGAATACACAAGGTGATGTTATCTCGGGGTTCCCCTGGTTGAAGAGGAGGCTTTGGGCTTCACCAGGTAATGAGGCCGTCTGTGCGTACCACACGTATGGTATATATGACATACAGCATTTTGAAAGACACAGGCTCATGGCTCAACATAATCACTTCAACATCCCGCCATATCTGGAGAAATGTGCGTACTTGTCTCGGCCGAAGTGAGAGCGTCCATCATTTCAATCGTTGCATATAGTCGTGCAATAGTCTGCATAACGCATATTCCGTGTCAATGTTCAAAGACAGCACTAGAAACAACACTGTTGCTTGGCCACATTGATTCATCTCTCTCAGCCCTCATCCGGCCCATCTCACCCCCTAAACGGAATTCAACAGCACTACTTGGCCCTCCTTCCTAGCTCAGTCCCTCTTTCCTGCCCCGTATTCTCCGCCTCGCCATCCAAATCAACGGACTGACCCCGTCCTTGAGTCCCCTATTCTCGACTTCCCCACCACACCCTTCAGACTGCGAACCTTCCGGGCGCGGCAGAATGAAACACCACATTGACCTGGTTGGGTTCTGCTCGCCCTCCACCCCCCGCAAGATGGTGCACGTAGATTCTTTGTCGGTGTTGCAGTACCCTCGCGTGCCTGATATACTACAGAGCTACACAGCCCGTATGCGATGCTTGGCTATAGTAGCTATAGCACATGCCTGATTAGGTGTCCAAAAATATGCGCAACCCCTAATACATCCCCATGCCCCCATCAAACTTTGGGTATATGTAGGGTTGCAATACTCTATGTTGTGTGAGGTGCAATAGCCCACGCAATGCATTGCCCATAGGTGACAACGACTCGGGGTGATGCAAGGATCCCCTTCTTCCCATTGCTGGTAAGCTAAACTTCAGCCATACTTACCTTAATCAGGTTAGCACCTCGCACAGACTGCATGATGCTAGACATGACGAAAACACGAAATGTCACAGCATTTATCCGCCCCAAAACATGAAGTTGCAGGCCTAGGCACGTGCAAGGACTGACGTTGGGTGTTGAACAGAACGGGATGCATGCATGTGGTGACGAGTCACGGTGCTTCACACGTTACTGAAGAACAAAATTGCGAGGTATTTCTCAGGTACGCGAACAATAGGGAAAGCTGTGCTTGGGGTTACTTACTCTCATATCTCATCCACCAATAGTTAGCGTCCTGCAAAAAGTATTGATCAGTACATACGCAATTTCTAAACGACGTCAAATTCACAGGCATATGCATGACGTGCCTTGCACACCGATTTGTACACCTCAAGTATTGTAGTCCGCATTTCGGAAAACGTCTCCATGGACTTCAGAAAACGTTTCCGTGGCCACATACGCACGAGCGCGCGCGCACACACACACACACACACACACACACACACAACCCCACACACACACACACACACACACACACACACACACACACACACACACGCACGCACACACACGCGGGCGGCTACAATCTCCCCCCGAGGCCCCTTTGAGAAACCACACACACACACAGACACACACACACACACACACACACACACACACACACACACACACACAGAGAGAGAGAGACATAGACACAGACACAGACACACACACCTAGACCTTAACCACCCACCCACACACCCCCCCCCCCCACGCACAGAGAGGGGGGGTTGGATGAAGCGTCTGTAAGCAAGAGGGAGGGAGGGAGGGAGGGAGGGGGGAGAGAGAGAGAGAGAGAGAGAGAGAGAGAGAGAGAGAGAGAGAGAGAGAGAGAGAGAGAGAGAGAGAGAGAGAGAGAGAGAGAGAGAGGCACACCGTGTTTAGTTTCTGCTGGGTTATTCAGACATATGCTGGACAACAAACTGCACTGGCCAGAGAGAGGGAGAGAGAGACAGAGAGAGAGAGAGAGAGAGGGGGGGGGGGAGAGAGAGAGAGAGAGAGAGAGAGAGAGAGAGAGAGAGAGAGAGAGAGAGAGAGAGAGAGAGAGAGAGAGAGAGAGAGAAAGAGAGAGAGAAGGGAGGAGCATCAGTCAAGACACCCATGATACGGGAAACGGGAAAGTACGCTTACCTGTTGCAACCGAAAAATGATGGAAACTCCATCACGTGAGTTGGCAGGAATAGGAACCGAAAAAGTACGGCGTGTGTCAGGCAGCGCTTGAACATTAGTGAGATTTTCTAACACAATCGGGGGGTACGCGCCGTCGATTGGTTCCATGGTGGTCAGCCAGGAGTTCTGATATCCACCGACAGTCCCAAGAGTGTAGCTCACAGAGAAGTTTGATCCAGGCTGGAGGGGACCAAGATAGCCTCTCAGCGTACATGTTTGACCTGCTGATGCAATTGCAAACACCGCTTGATTGCCGCCAGATGTTGGACAATCTGAATACCAGCAGTCTGCATGCGCCAACACAGAACTCAAGTGAGATCTCAGTCTAGACGACGCGTCACTTTTAGTAGAGAGCAGAGATGACGTTAGGGAATACTACCACTCTCGCTCTCTCTCTCTACATTCTTTCTCTTTGAAATCTACCTAGCGGCTCCCTTCCTTCAAGTGAAGCTTTAAGGTGCACCCGAGCTCGAGCCCCCTCCGGCTTTAAAACGAGCCTCTACAGGAGGGAGGTGTAAAATAAAGACCGACTTAATCAAAGAAGCATAACTATTCTTGTTGAAGTCGGTCTTTATTTAACCCCTCCCTTCTTCTCACCCCCCTTTGGATTTCGCACGAGCATCAGTGCTTGGTAATAAAAATACATGTGCCCAAATCGAATTCGAAGCATGTCAATCTGTCTGATGAATTCATCAGACAGATTCATCACTTCGGTTGCAGAGCCTCCCAGTGCAAAGATGTCAAAGACTTCTTCTCTTTCTTCTACTTATACTTCTTCGGAGCCTTTTCTTTCTTCTCCCTCCCCGTTTTCCTTCCCGAGAGTTTTGCCTTTTGCTTTCGTTATCCAAAATTTTCATGACCATGCCAGGCGTCAAATTAATGAAGTCCAGTCCGTATGCTTTAGATTTCTGCCTTGAAGATGCTTTTGGACATACACGATGCCCTTGCACCGGCAATCTCAGCTTCTCTCTTTACTGAGTTTGTAGAAAACTTCCCTGCTCCTCTAGGGTGTGAACTCATGTTGCTCGAGTCATCACGATGCATTTCCACCGCTCAACGCATCCCCTCTCTCACATGATTTTCTCTGCCGAGAAAAAAACAACTCGGAGGAGCTGGGAAGCATTTAATTGAAAGGAGCCCTGGTTTCCCTTCTAATATTTAAGAGGGCCCGAAGGGGTAGGGCAGGGCTCCTTTCCCGCTCTTCCGGAGGACCCTGCTAGCAAGGCCAGCCCAGGTTTTCTGTCCGTCGCCTTTCGAAAGAATTCTGTCGTTTTCTCACAGCCACTGCGGCGACAAGCATGGGGTCCATTTGGAGAAAAAGGGCAAGTAGGTCCAGAACTCAAATTCTAATGGGGTGCACCATATGGTGCACCATATGCACCAAGCGGTAATCGTTGGCAATCGGTAGGGAGTGGAGGCGGTGACGGGGCCGAAGTCGACAGCGGTGGAGGCCTTGGAGGCCGGTGGTGAGGGGTGGTGGCGGTGGGGAAGTTGGAGGTGGAAGTGGTGGGGGAGATGGTGGACTTAGAGGCCGGGGTGGTGGCGGAGGGGAAGTTGGAGGTGGAGGCGGTGACGGCGGTGGGGGGCATTCATGATCAAGCCAGCAGGCATCTGCCACCATATTTGCCACTCTTAAATGCAACTCGTCCATCACACATCGAATCATCAGGGCATACGTGCCCCTACATGCAGTTCAACAACAGTGCCGCCATTTCCACTGGGCGGCCTACTCTTGCCCCGCTGCTTCCATTCCAGCACTCCTTCCCCTCCATCCACGTTAATCTCTTTTCCTGTTTTTTATTATTATTATTATTATTTGGGGGGGGGGGATATCCCTTCACGTACACGCCCCTAGGGCCTGCTCGCTTAAGCTTGTCCCGCCTCCTTACCCTGCTGGCCATGGCAACGGGAGAAAGCAGAAAAAGACGGGACACCCTTTGGCTGCCCAATGTCCGGCAAGATAGTGCATTTCCACAAGTACACTGTACAGCCATTCTAGAAAGTGAGAGCACATGACCAGAACATATCTGTTCCCTGAAACGCAAATATAACATATCAAACACAGACATGGTTTCTCCAGCGTATAGGTGTACGTATACGTATACGACATGGTTTCTCCAGCGTATACATACGTATGAAAATACGTTGGGGTTTACTTACTGTTATAGTTAAGGTACCACCGATATTTATCATCATAAATGTCCTGCAGGAATCGCATTGTTTAGTACAAAGCAAGAATGCCTTTATGGACTTTCCAAGCATCACAAATGCTGCAGACCAATAACAACTCCTTCGTGATATGAACATCTACCGATAACACACATACGTGTGCCCCTCCCCAAAACACACACACACACACACACACACACACACACACACACACACACACGCGCGCGCGCGCGGGCGCACGCACGCATACATGCATGCACACACATGCATAAGGGTGCACAGCGCGTGCGTGTGTGTGCACCCTGGAGATGTTAAATACAAAATGCTCGAACAATGCCTTACTATTGCAGCCCCTTTTGTGAATAAGCGCCAGTCTAACCTTGATTGGCATGGGCAATGGCAAGCAAACAAAAAGCTGATACTCATATTCATACCTTCGTTGCCCGAACTGTGAACTGGATTGTTGTCGTGTTGTTGGGGATGGGGACCAAAAAATTCTTGGGTTGGTTGTAACCGTTATCTCTATTACTCATTGACTCCAAGCCAATTGGGCTGAAGGTGTTATCGACCGAGCTGATGAAGATTTGCCATGAAGTAACTCCCTGACCCGAAGTAGGGTCGAAACCAGTAGACGTTATAATGTAGCTCACGAGGTAAGGCTTGCCGGGCTGAACTTGTATTGTGGCCGTCACATCGCACGTGCCAGCAAAGTCAGAAAAGATCATGGCCGTTGATTGATTGTAATCCACATAGCAGGTCCAGTTAAAACAGATGTCTGTATGCCCCGTCAGAAACTACCCATGACATGCCCCGTCGTCAAAGGTTGTGAGTGCCTGCGCGAGTGTGCCTGTGAGATTGTCTTTTTGTGTGTGCGTGCGTGTGTGAGTGTTCGAGAGAGTGTGTGCGTTTTTGTGTGTGTAGCCGCGAGACCACAGACGTGCGCGCACCAAAGAGCGGGGGAGAGAGAGACGAGAACGAGAGGGAGGGGAGGCAGGGCGGGGGAGCGAGAGAGAGGGAGGGAGAGAGAGAGAGAGAGAGAGAGAGAGAGAGAGAGAGAGAGAGAGAGAGAGAGGGAGGGGGGAGAGAGAGATAGAGAGAGAGAGAGAAAGAGAGAGAGAGAGAGAGAGAGAGAGAGGGAGGGAGACAGAGAGAGGGAGAGACAGGGGGAGAGAGAGAGAGAGAGAGAGAGAGAGAGAGAGAAGAGAGAGAGAGAGAGAGAGAGAGAGAGAGAGAGAGAGAGAGAGAGAGAGAGAGAGGAGAGAGAGAGAGAGAGAGGGAGGGGGGGGAGGGGGCAGCGAATTCACAGTCGATTTCACGTACCACACAATCTCGAAGCCATGCTGGGAATTAAGCTTTTCCATTCCAAGAGAGTTCTCGCAAGCATAGAGTCTTGTCACTGCTGTAACCCGTGATGGCCTCCACTTTAACCTTCATTATCTTTTCTTATAATCTCAGCAACGTTTTTAATCAGATTTGAAAGCCTGTCCATCTCACTTACGTGTCCTGGGCTCATGCTTGTGCTCCCTTGAAACCTTCTCATCCCTGCTTTTCTTGATGTGTTCCAACGCTGGAAAAATCAGCGGCAGCCCACGACTGGAAAGCAGAGTAAAGAGTCTGATACCCTAGATGCTTTGCAGCGCCTCACCTGGGTTATCATAGCAGCCTGTGGCTGGGAGTGGAGGCGGGCGTGGTGGCGGAGGTGATGGCGGTGGTAGACTTGGAGGTCGGGGTGGTGCCGGTGGCGGGCTCCTCGGAGGTGGAACTGGTGGGGGTCGTGGATTTGGAGGTCGCGGTGGTGCTGGTGGTGGCGACCGTGGTGGTGGAAGCGGTGGCGGTGGTTGGGGGCACAAATTCCAGCAGATATCTGCAATCGTACTTGTCCCTCTTCAATGCAACGCCTCCATCCCTCGTTGGTTCATTAGGGCGTTCATGCCTACTACATGCACTTCAACTGCGGTGCCGCCTTCAACCTCCATTGGGTGGGCTTCCTCCGGGCCTCCCTCGACCTCCCTCTAGCCCTCGTTCCCCTCCGAACCCTGTGACCTCCCTCCCTCTGGTGGGGAACTTCCATATGCACTCACGATTCCGTTACTCGCTGCCCTCTTCCCCTCTCCAACTCTATCTTAGAAAAGGGGGAAGAACAGAAAATGTCAAGACGCAACTTGGCATCATACTTCAAATTCAAGGTGCTGAGTGTGTCTATCGTACTGCAAGGTACGCAGTTTGCTTATTGCCAGTACAAAGGGCAGAGTGTGCCCTCTTCGGAAAACTATGAGCAAGTCACAGAGATATACTAGTATGCTCGTGGCTGAAACAACAAGAAAGTCGCTATAAAAATACAGTTCCAGACTGTCAATCGTGTGCTTGGGATTACTTACTCTTGTAGTTGACGTACCAAAACCGACCTGGAATCCCGTCGAAGTCCTGTGAACATTACGATGTCAGCGCCCAATGTGAAATTCAGATCTTTCATGTATCTAGGCCTGACATGCACTGCAGAACTGTCACAACCCCAAGCTGACCCACTTTAGACTCAAATAGTAATTGCAAGGTCCGTCTCTTCCCCCTTATACACGCACACGCACGCACGCGCGCACGCACACACACACACACACACACACACACACACACACACACACACACACCACACACACACACTCACACACACACACGCAGAGTGAGAGAGAGAGGGGGGGAGGGAGAGAGAGAGAGAGATCTGAAGGGGGGTGTGGCCGGGGGGGGGGGGGGCTGGGGGGAGATGGAGATAGAGAAAGGGAAAGGCAAAGCAGGAGGGAAAGGGGGAGGGAGGGGGAGGGGGAGGGAGAGTGGGAGGAAGCAGGGGGGAAGAGAGGACGGTGGAGGGGGGGGGGGTAGAGATCATGTATGTATGCGCGCATATGTGTGTCTGTGTGCATGCGCGCGTGCCAATGTGTGTGTGTGTGTGTGTGTGTGTGTGTGTGTGTGTGTGGTGTGTGTGTGTGTGTGTGTGCGCGTGCGATCCCACGACAAAGTGGAGGGGGTCGGGGGGAGGGATGTGGTTGCGGCCCTGTGCGAGGCTGTCCATATAAAATTTCGAAACCTCAAATCTGAATAATTATCAGTCCTGACAATCTTTATCATCTAATCTCTTACAAGTTACATTGAAAGTTACGAGTCCATCATAGAAAATGCCACCTGGGCTTAAACTTTGGGTGAATGCGAAAGAGTTAGATGAAAGGAAGCGCCATGGCTGCAGTTTTATGGCAGAAGAGGAACATTCCCCTTTCCGTGCTCATTTCAAAGGTCGTGCGCAAACTTACAACTTCAATTGATCATTTATTTCATTCATGGTGGCCTTCAATACAACACTTCAAAGCACAGAACTCAGGAGGGATAGTTGTATACCTGTCTTGACCGAAATGTGACAGTGATTGCTGTTGAGTTGTCGGGAATGGGAACCAGAAAACTCCGCAAGTTGTCATAAGATGGATTTGGATTGGTGAGCGATTCCAACAGGACCGGGCCGAAGGAGTTGGTATTCGAGCTGATGATGGTCTGCCAGGAATTGGATCCTCCGTCGGATCTCAATGTGTACGACACGAGGAGCGGGATGCCCGGCTGAAGTTGCAGAGAGGTTTTCAAGTCGCACGTGCGGCCGTCCTGAGCGACCTGGGCCACTGCTCCATTGAACCCTATATTTGTGCAGTTGGTTGTCCAACATATATCTGCATGTTCCGCACATACTTATCAGGACACGACTAGTGACAGTGCTGTGACTGGAGCTCTGTGCGATGTGCATGCGAGTCCTGTTCTGTACCTCTCTATCTGCCTGTCTCTCCCTCGGTTTTGGAGGGCTAGTGCCACAACATCTACAGAGGTCGATGTACATATATACATCGAGCTCTTCCTGCCAGCTCACTCTTTCTGCCCTTCTCCCCCTCTCCCCGCGACTCATGCCCTCAACATGTTGCCCACGCCCACTCCTCCACCACTTCGTCCAAATTGTTCTGTAAAGAAACAAGGATTCAGAGGTTATAGATGTTGGCCTTATGCCCAGAACGCCTTTCTTACCAGTATGATCAAAGACCCCGTCCTTTATAATATCGATAGAACGGCGTGGTTCTATTTCGTAAACAATACAGGTGTGGCCATTATTAATCGAAAGGCATAGCCCAAAATGATGGCTCTGTTGTCAGAACTCCTACGTAGCACCTTACCTGAGTAGTTATAGCATCCTGATGCCGGGAGTGGAGGCGGGGGCGAGGGTGGCTGTGGGGAGCTTGGAGGTTGACGTGGTGGGGGCGGTGGACTTGGAGATGGGGGCGGTGCCGGCGGGGGGGGGCAGAAATTCCAGCAAATATCTGCCATCATGCATGCACCTCCTCATTGCAACAGCATCATTACATTCTAATAGAAGGACCTCCTGCCGCTTACACGCACTTCAACCGTAGCCCCCCTCCCCCCCAAACAAAGCCTCTACCATGGGCTAACTCTAATCCCTCCTCCTACCAATTCTTCCGCCCAGCATTCCTTCGCCTTCAGCAACCCTCAGCCACCGTAAGCCCCATTCGCTAGGGCATATCTCCCCCTGCCCACGCTTCGCATCCTATCACCAGTGGTGACTCACCACCCTATATGGAGCAGAGATTGTCAAGGCTCATGAGCATGCAGAGAATACCAGGGCTCATGAACGTGTTGGCAATCAACTTTGCTAAAAAGGTCGTGAACTCCTGCAAATATAATGTGTGTGCCGCCGGATTCTGACATTTTCACGCAGATTTTAACAACTTCGCCCTGGTTGGAGAGCAAGACCAGGAGTGATGCAGACCCCCTAATGACGTGTTCTTGTACTGGGGTTACTTACTGTTAAAGTTGAGGTACCAGAACTGACTTGATGCTCCATCATAGTCCTGCACTGAGGAAGTATTAAGAACAAGGCGTGGGAAGGCAAGATCTACAAGTCTCAACTTGTCCATATCTACAAGTATGGAGATGGAGTTGGGGAATCGGTGATGTGGAGATATGAATTGTGAAATTTTGATGCATGACACGTGCGGGCGCGCGCGCGCGCACACACACACACACACACACACACACACCCCCACACACACACACACACGGAGATAGGGAGGGGGGGGGGAGTGTGTGTGCATGAAGGGGGGCAGAGAAAGAGAGGGAGGGAGGGATGGGAGGGAGGGGGAATAATTCATGTGCGTGCACACGCATGTCTGTTAAAATGGCACGACTCACACCCTTATCACACTCAAACAAACACACACACACACACACGCACACACACACACACACACACACACACACACACACACACACACCCACACAGACCCCGACACAAACATACACATGCGCGCGCACGCTGCAGACAAACAAGGACACATGGGCACATTTTAGGACGCAGGCATTGGCCTAAAACCATGCACACATGAACAAAGACTAAGCGAAATAGATGGAGTGGATGAGCAAACTAGGAAGAAAAGGGGTTCAGGAGAGAGGGAGGGAAGGGGAGACAGGCGGAGAGAGAGAGAGAGAGGGGGGGTGGGACGGGGGACGGAGAGAGCGAGAGGGGGGGGGGCGGGAGGAGAGGGTGAAGATGGAGGGGGTTTCCTTTACTATGTCATTATGAAATTTTATCAATCAATTGTCAATTGGTTGGACTTGCTGGAGCACAGGCAGCACGTTGTGTATCCAATGTCGTGGCGCTAGCCACGAATACCTTAGATTATTGCAACGAACAAGCAAACAAATGCCCACCTGTCGTGAGCGGAATGTCAGCATGACTGCTGTCAAGTTGTTGGGAATGCGAACTACAAAACTTCTGGGTTTGTCATAGAAGGGAGATGGATTCATGAGTGCTTCTAAGACAAACGGAGATAAGGACTTGTCCATGGGGCTGATGATGGTCTGCCAGGAATTTTCTCCTCCGTCGGATCCCAGAGTGTATGCCAGGAGCCAAGGACCGGGCTGAACTTGCAGAATGGCCGTCAAATCGCAAGTGCGGCGGTCTTGAGAAACTCTGGCCAGTGCTCCGCTAACCTCCAAGTTTGTGCAGTTTGTTGTCCAGCATGTGTCTGAATAACCCAGCAGAAAGTAAACACGGTGTATCTCTCTCTCTCTCTCTCTCTCTCTCTCTCTCTCTCTCTCTCTTTGTGTGTGTGTGTGTTGTGTGTGTGTGTGTGTGTTACGGAAGGGGTCGTGGCTGTCTGTTCCTGTTTTCAGTGTCTGCTCACCTTCTTTCCCTAATCCAACAATCCCCTACCTTACCCCTCCCCCCTCTTCTTGTCTCGCATTTCCCCAAGGTACAGCTCAAGCATTTAATTGACTTTTTACCCCTCCTCCAAAACTTCTCCAGCCTTTTGAAGCACATTGCATTGCCCGTTGAGGTTGACTATCGAGGTGTTCCCCTAGCCCATATGCCTGTGACTCATCCCAGGTACCAACCACCACTCAAGATGCCCAGTCCGTCCCTTGCCATTCATCCAAGGTGATGTCCACCACACCAGACGCCCTGTCCATCCAAGGTGCTACTCAAGGTATCCTGCTATAGACCTTCAGTCGGCATCCGAGGTAACCTCCAGTGGACCATCCAAGGTACCCACCAGTGGACCATCCAAGGTACGCTCCAGTGGACCATCCAAGGTACGCTCCAGTGGACCATCCAAGGTACCCTCCAGCGGACCATCCAAGCTACCCTCTACCAGACTATCAGGTTCACCTTCTCCCTCACTCTTGACGTCCCTTGGAAGAAGGAAAACCATAAATGGTTTGTGAGTGGAAACCAGGCAAATGATTCTGAAGCCCGGATTACTATGCAGCGCCTCACCTGGGCGGGAATAGCAGCCTGAAGGTGGGAGTGGTGGCGGGGAGGGAGGCGGAGGTGATGGCAGTGGGGGCCTTGGAGGTGGAAGTGGGCTTGGAGGTTGGGGTGGCGGGGGGCACAGATTCCAGCACATGTCTGCGGTCGTACATGCTCTCCCTCAATCCAAGGACTCCATCACTCTTCATTACAGACGATCTTGTGTCCTTCATGTAAACTTCCCACTCGCCCTTCCCCTGGCAGTCTCTCCTGCTAGCATTCCTTCTTCAGTAGTCATACACCCTCCGTCCCCCCTTCCCCCCAACAACTAAAAAGAGGGAGTTTGGCCTTGTCCCCTCCTCTTACTACCTCAACTCGCCTCTTAATGAGAAATTTTACATCGGAGGAGACAAGACATATAATTTCCATAGAAAGGCTGGAATTATGTACACTCATACAAGCAGAGTGTTTGGGCCATGCAATAAACACCAAAGATCTGCTGTTTTTTCACCCAGAGTTAAGGTAAGCAAGAAACAGGACCTTCATGACTGGGGGTACTTACTATCAAAGTTAATGTACCAAAACTGACTTACTGCTGCGTCAACGTCCTGCAGAGAAAATATTGTGACTTTCAGAAAAGTGTGGATTTCAAGAATATAACGTTTCAAGGGTTGGCATGCACTGCGAGCTGGTTACAAGCTTTGATGCGACATTTCAACATGCCAACTAGTGCTTGCTGCACACACGCGCACACACACACACACACACACACACACACACACACACACACACACACACACACACACACACACACACACGCACGCACACACACACACACCGACACGCGCGCGCGCACCCACCCTCCCTCTCTCTCTCTCTCTCTCTCTCTTTCTCTCTCTCTCTCTCGCTCTCTCTCTCTCTCTCTCTCTCTCTCTCTCTCTCTTTCTCTCTCTCTCTCTCCTTTCCCTCTCTCAACACATGCGCACAAACCCACGCACATGTGCGCGCACGCACACACACGCATACACACACAAAGAGAGAGGGGAGGGTTGGGAGACAGAGGAAGGGGGGAGAGGGAGAAGGAGAGGGGGAAGGGGAAAGAGAAAGAGAGAGGGCGGATAGCAGGGGATGGGGGAGGGAGAGATGGAGGCGTGCACACACACACACACACACACACACACACACACACACACACACAGAGAGAGAGAGAGAGAGAGAGAGAGAGAGAGAGAGAGAGAGAGAGAGAGAGAGAGAGAGAGGGGGGGGGGGTGAAAGAGGATGAATATCCTTGTGAAGTCTTGTAACTCGAAATCTTATGATGCCAAGCCAATTTGTAATCCTCAATCTTGCTTTTTTGCTGTCACATCACGATTACGAGCCATACTGGAAAAGAGCCGAGAAGGGTAAATTTCCCATTTGACTCCCACTTGTTTGTATCAGTGGCAGAGCACATGCTTGTTGAAGTTTTGGTAGGCGAGTGTTTACGTCAAGTAAGCACACAGAGCCTTGCCGCTTGGATTGACATCACAGGGGATGGTCAAGGATCCAGGGAGTTTCAGACTACCTGTCGTGACCGGAATGTGAGCATAACCGTCGCCAAGCTGTTGGGATTCGACACCACAAAACTCCTGGATTTGTCATAGAACGGGAGTGGGTTCACAAGGGACTCCAAGACAATCGGGGCGGAGGAGTTGTCAGTCGGGCTGATGATGGTCTGCCAGGAATTCGTGCCTCCGTCAGACCCCAGACTGTACGTCACAATGAAACGTTTGCTTGGCTGAACTGGTAGATAGGTCGTCAAATCGCATGTGCGCCCGTCTTCAGCAACCTTGGCTGTTGATCCATTGAATCCTATGTTTGTGCAGTTTGTTGTCCAACATGTTCCTGAGTGCCCCAGCAGAAACTCAGTACGTGCCTGTGGTTGTGCTGTCGTTCAATGTGTGTGTGGGTGTGTGTGTGTGTGTGTGTGTGTGTGTGTGTGTGTGTGTGTGATTACTAATGAAACCCATGCTTCTGTCCTGGAACCCAGACTATTATGCAGCTCCTCACCTGGGTCATTATAGCAGCCTGAAGGTGGGAGTGGGGGTGGGGGCTTTGGAGGTGGAAGTGGTGACGGGGGCGGACTCGGAGGTTGCGGGGGCGGGGGGCACACATTCCAGCAAATGTCTGCGACCAAGCATGCTCGTATTTCATTCCACAAGTCCCTTTTTTTTTCGTCAGCTCCTTCATGCAATTCATCTACAGTCACCAGTCACCGACCCCGCCCCCCCACGTGGTGCACCATGGCAGCCTCACACCCGCCTCTCTTGAAACCACCCCTCCAGCAGTCGGTCCGCCCCAACGAGCCCCCCCGGATGAAGGAGGGTGGAGGGAAATGTTGATTCCCCTACCCACTCGTCCTGTATTCTCCCCTTTGGGTCAACAGGACACATGTGATTGGCACAGTAGATATATGGGCCCTCAGTATGGAGCAACAATGTGCACTTGCGGAGGCAGGTTTGTGCCGCTCCTTCGAACACTGTAAGCACCCACCAACCACATATCCATGCATGCTGAGCATATGTTGCTCTTAAAAAGTATTTGGAGTTAGGACTGCAATAGGCACCCACCATGTCCGCGACCTGCAATTAGGGAGACAAAAATTTTGGACCTACTTTCAGCAGGAAAAACTTGAACTGTGCATATTATGGGGGAAGGGGGTCTCTTACTTTGATAGTTAACGAGCCAGGACCCGACGTCCTGCAGGCAAGTGGCTGTCAGTACAATGTCTGTGATAACCAGGGTGTGAGTCATACAAGCTGGGTCTGTGTGGGTGCAGACAACGTTGTGTAAAAATGACCTGTGACTAACCTTGCCTGTTAACTTGAATGAAAAACATGCACCGGCCAGCGTTTATACACAAGGATATGCATAACTTGCACGCCATTAAAAATTGAATTTTAGTATTGTTATTGTCCCCTGTTAAAGGGAATACCAAGCGTACTCCACTTGCTCTTACGACTTGCACGGTCTTGACAATGGTTTCTCACAATCACTGTGGGGGCCACAAGGAATGACACGCGTACCGCACTTGACCTGAATGTGAGTGTTACTTGTGTCGACATGTCGGGTACCAAAACCTGGAACCTCCTCGGTGTATTGTAGAATTGAAGTGTATTCGTCATGGACTCCAAAATGATGGGGGCAAAGGAGTTGTTAATGGAGCTGATGATGGTCTGCCAGGAATTGGATCCTCCGTCGGAGCCCAAACTGTAGGCCACAAGAAAAGGCTTGCCGGCCTGAACTTGCACTGTGGTTGTCAAGTCGCATGTAGGTCCGGCTCCAATTGAGGCTATTGCTCCACTATATCGTATGTTAAGGCAATTACTTGTCCAGCATATGTCTGCATGTCCCAGAAACCACTTCAAGGGAGATTTGCAACAGTTCCTTGGGGTGTGTGTGTGTGTGTGTGTGTGTGTGTGTGTGTGTGTGTGTGTGTGTGTGTGTGTGTGTGTGTGTAAGCGTGAGTTTAAGTGTGACTGAGTGTGTACATGTGTGCTTTCGTGTACTGTGGGACTCTCTCCCTCTCCCCACGCCCCCTCCCTCCCTCCCCCCTCCTCCCCCTTTCTCTCTCTCTCTCTCTCTCTCTCTCTCTCTCTCTCTCTCTCTCTCTCTCTCTCTCTCTCTCTCTCTCTCTCTCTCTCTCTCCCCTTCTCTCTCCCCCCTCCCCCCTCTCTCCTTGTCCTTGTACCCATCCCGACCATCTCTATCTATCTATAGATCGAAAGCTCTTCGTCTGTATGTGCCCTTCCCACGTTTGTCCACGCCTTGATTTGCGGCAAACTTGAACCCTAGGAGGTTTGCGTTAGGTTCCTGTTTAGAGCGGAGTGAAGCGCCCTCAGTGGCCGTCCCAAAGAACGAGCTCGAAAACTCTAATTCTACCCTCAAAAGCTCCCTCCTTCTTCTTTCCAACCGCTCCATCCTTAGCTTCCAACAGATTCTGTTCTCCTATAGGGTACTCGGCTACTACCAAAATCAGGCTCCAACTTTGAGTTCGCACCATCAAGAGTCCCTGCGTTTTTCCACAATCTGGTCGAAACAAGAGGAATAACTTATTGTATCTTCTGTTGGAAGTTTTGAGGCTCATCAAGATCTCAATTCAGTTCATGCGGATCACCTGGAAGCCCGGCTGATGTTTGTTTAAGTCACTTTGCAAAAGCAAAAACTCACCTGGGTAATCATAGCAGCCTCTTGCGGGGAGTGGAGGTGGTGATGGTGGCGGTGGGGGCCTTGGAGGCGGTGGCAGCGGACGAGGTGGTGGTGGAGGCGGTCGAGGTGGTGGTGGAGGCGACCGAGGTGGTGGAGGCGGGCGAGGTGGTGGTGGAGGTCCCAGAGGTGGTGGAGGCGGTCGAGGTGGTGGTGGAGGCGGTTGAAGTGGTGGCGGAGGTGGTGGTGGTGACAGGATTATTTGAACTCTAGACACCTCCAAGTCGGGTGAAGTTGCAGGAACTTCGGGCGCGTCTGCGGTACTCTGCCCTGGCAGAGAGGTGGGCTCCCCAGCTGATGCCTCCCCGACTGGGATAGGATCTTCTCGGACCCTTGCAACTTCCTTGGCCAAGATACTGTCTGCCGAAGCATATGCATATATTTGTGGGGCAACAGGGTTACTTCCTCCCACGGATGTGACGGCGTCTCTTGCCGCATCTGCATTAATGGGCAGGGTCTGGGTTGCAACATTGGGAGCAAAGCACATGAGCAGCCACAGCCCTTGTATCAAGAGCTCCTGCATACATATCCCTTGTCCTTCTCAGAGCATGCTTCATCCCAGGCATGTTTAGACAAATCAAGGAACACGAAGCTCAGATATTCCAGCTGGCATTGCAGCGTATTGCTTCATGCCGCAAAAACAAGAATCCACGAGGAAGTGCAGAATCATATTTCACCTCCTTTCTTCACACTCGAACGCATGTGAATCCCAATAGATTTTGGAAGGATCTCAGTGTGTAGGGCCTGGAACAGGTCGAAAGATAGGCCAGGGTGAAGTGGTAACAAGGACGAGCGTTCCCCAGAGCTCCCGTACCCCACGGCCCTGTCAAATGAGGCAATTGATCCTGAAAAGATAACCCCTGGACCAAATCATCAGTCATGAAGCTGCGCAGTGGAGCGTCCACATTCCTTCTCTGAACAACGGTTTAGCCCCTTGCAACATCAGGTGCCCCATCCCCAGAACTCTCCTCAAATGTCGAAAAATGGTTTGTTCTCCTCGGTAAATCGTATACTGGGTGGCAGCCCGAGAATTGAGTTGGTTCCAGTACAGACGACTCACCACACGGCTGCTCGATCGACTATCCAGAGGGGGAGGGAGCAGCATCTTTTGAATAATACGGGACGAGGGGAACCTCATAATTTCCACGAAAGAGTATACGAGTGAAAGGCTTCCATAGAGACGAACTGCGCAGAGGTCCACTGACAGCTCTTCACTGTTGACGTTTGAGAGGAGTCCACCGCAAAACGCAATACAAATCCTCCGAGAGGCTTCTAAAACACATATGGGATCGCGTACTTATGAACTCTGGTGTCAAGGCAGACTTGTTTATGGGTCGTCGAGTTTTTATCTGTGTGGCACCGACATCCTGCGAGCTGCCGATTTGAAATTCTTTCAGAAACCGTGTGGTACTGCTAACGCTGTACGCACGCTTGCATTCAAACGAGGGAAATACCATTGCCACGGGAGGGCTAGTAAACCCCTCAGGAGGGGTGACTAAGGAGGAACAAGCACGTGACTCCAGATCACGGATGAATGATCTGAGATATTTCAGGGGAAGCAACGGGTGAACGAGCTCATAAGGCTATCAAGCTTGGTCAAGGGTAGTAGATTCAAACTGGAGAGACAGGAGCGGTGTTTCAATTAGCTTGACTGAGTGTACCCTGGTGACGGACGGCTCATCGCACCTTTATTGGTGACGGTGGTCGGGACCACGGGTTTTGGAAGAAGTAATCTGTACTTGTTGTTTCTCAGCATGACTTAAAACAAGCTCCCTCGAATTGTTTGAGGATTGTCAAGCTCGTGAGTTGCCGGTTCCAGGTTTGCGACGAGCTTTAAGCCGACACAAAAAAAAAAGGAAACGGCCACTGGCTACGCCATACGGGCGGCAAGGTGATGTATGAGTAATTTCAGCTTTGGCGTAGCGGTGACGCCGACTTGAATGCAATGTCGATTTGAATGCAAGCAATATGATGAAGTGATCGCTTAGAAGCTGCGCTTCGCAGTCTGGGCAGCTTACAGGGTCCCCAGGGGACCAAGCGCATACAGCGTTGCAAACAACGTGCAGACCACTGTCACAGGATTTGAAAAGCAGTTTCTTTGTCCGACCATATGGTTTGTTGCTGCCGAAGCTAAGCTTAGTCCAGCTTGAGTGCCACTATTGCTTGCTACAGCTGTGTTTGCAGGGACTGAATAGTGCTGCGAAAGCACACATAGACAAAGCTTTTGGATTTGCGGTGAGTGGTTGATGCCTCAAAAGTTATTCTATGCTATGTTCCGAGCTCTTGGATGCCAAAGCTTCATTGATTTGATTGTAACTGGGAGGACTGACCGGGTAAGAGCAGAATGTTAATGCGCAGCCGGGGAAGAAGGTAAGGCTGCATCAAAGAGCTGGGAAGGATTGAAAAAACATGCTTATAAGTGCTCGTGTCGTGGCACACAGTTTCACATAAGCAAGCTCTTTTGCATTTGAATTATGTTGAGGTTGGAATGGTTGCTAGGGCCTGCAACTTCAGTTAAGCGCTTGCAAAGAAGACGGTGGCTGGTGGGCTATGCAAGGCTTGTTATTTGTTTATGTGCATGCATTCTATCCAATATTGAGCAGGTGGAGAGCTCGGCGTAGCCGTCAGGGCCTGAAAATTGCAGGTGGGACACAGAAAATTGGGGGCAGAGGAAGGGCTGGACCAGGAGTACGGCGGCTGGGACTCATCAAGGGTTCCCCAATGTGAATATATGCAATTACTAAAGCTTGTCAGCCTTTAAGACATGAATGATTCAGCCCTCGGGTAAAGGAGTGCATGAGTGGGCTGGCTAGCAGTCTGTAGAAGTTGGAGGAAGCGCACGGGAAGAGCGAATCAGGGATTTGCATGCAGCCCAGTTGTCCCACATTGTGATCTGTCTTGCTGTGTGTGGACTTAAAAGGGCGGGGGCTTTTTCTTGCTTGTTAATGTTTGTTGGTGACAGGGCATGCAAGGTGCAAGGTGAGAGGACCAGTGGCCAGGCAGGCCAGGTGTTGGACATGGGCTACGGCACGGTTGTGCGTTGTCAAAAGATTTGCTCTGTTTGACACCTGAACTAACACAAGGGGGGATTGGTTTTGGTCTGGACAGAAATTGCAGGATGAGAGCATGCATGAGAAGGCAGCTTGCCGGTGCGCTTGGCTAAGAAGATCTGCAAGGGCATGTGGCAAGTGCTTGTCCATGAATATGGCTGTTGGACCTCATCAAGGTTTCTCATTGTCTGGTACGTAGTACGCATTGCTGGGGTGCAACAAGGGCATGGGGGAATATGGCATGGGGGAATGGGCATTGGAGGCCTGGGAGGCTATGGAGGCCTGGGAGGCATTGGTTGGCAGGCTGGCCGGGAAGCCAGGGCATGGGGTTCATGATAATTTTGGCATAATAAGGGTACTGTAGTCCAGGATGGGTAACCGTGCAAGGGCTGGCAGGCCAGGGAGTGTGGGGCCAAGGGATTGGCATAAGGTACAGTGGAAATAAGGTACAGTCCAAATACATTAGGCTGAAAGGAAGCCTAGGCATGGGATTGAGGACGATAGGGCAGCTGGGGGTGGCTATGGAGGCTATGGAGGCATGGGAGGCATTGGAGGCCTGGAGAGGCATTGAAGGCCTGGGAGGCATTGGAGGCCTGGGAGGCATTGGTTGGCAGGCTGGCCGGGAAGCGGGGGCATGGGGTTCAGGATAATTTTGGCATGATAAGGGTGCTGTAGTCCAGGATAGGTAACCGTGCAAGGGCGGGCAGGCCAGGGAGTGTGGGGCCAAGGGATTTGCTTAAGGTACGATTGAAATAAGGTACAGTCCAAATACATTAGGCTGACCGGGAAGCCTAGGCATGGGGTTGAAGACGATAGGGCAGCTGGGGGTGGCTATGGAGGCTAAGGAGGCATTGGAGGCCTGGAGAGGCATTGGAGGCCTGGAGCGGCATTGGAGGCCTGGGAGGCATTGGTTGGCAGGCTGCCCGGGAAGCCTGGGCATGGGGTTGAGGATAATGTTGGCATGATAAGGGGGCCAGGAGACAGCAAGGATGGGTAACCGGGCAAGGGCTGGCAGGCCAGGGAGGGTAGGGCCAAGGTGATTGGCAGAAGGTACAGTTGAAATAAGGTACAGTTCAAATACATTAGGCTGTGCTGCCAGAGTGGGGGCAGCTGGATGTGCCTATGGAGGCTGAATCCTCGTGGGGAGAGGTACGGCTGGGTGAAAAGGACCAGCGCTGAAAAGATGAAGTAGCCTGGAGGTTGGCAGGTGTAGGGCCAACCCCAGGGAGGCATCGGCAGGCATGCAGGGAAGCCTGGGCATGGGGTTGAGGGTAACATTGGCATGATAATGGTGCTGTGGGCCAGGAGACAGCAAGGATGGGTAACCGTGGAAGGGTTGGCATGCCAGGGAGGATAGGGCCAAGGTGACTGGCATAAGGTACAGTGTAAATCAGGTACAGTCTAATTTCATCAGGCTGTGCTGATAGAGTGGGGCAGCTGGATGTGCCTAGGGAGGATGGATCCTCTTGGGGAGAGGAAGGGCTGGGTGGATAGGACCAGCATGGAAAAAGAAAACAAAACCTGGAGGCTGGCAGGGGTATGGCAAACCCGTAGGAGACTTCGGCAGGCAGGCAGGGAAGCTTGGGAATGAGGTTAAGAATAATCTTGGCCGGATAAGGTTGCTGTGGGACAAGAGGCAGCAAGGATGGGCAACCGTGCAAGGCTGGTAGGCCAGGGGGGACTGGGCCGAGCGGTTGGCATAAGGTACAGTTTAAATAAGGTACAGTCTAGATACATGAGGCTAAGCATACAGCTTGACAGGTATAAGTAAGCCATGGTAACATGCGAGCGTGCCTAAACACAAAGCCACACACATTAATCATAGTAGGCCAGGATGGGAAGGCCGGGGGAAAGGGCAGGCAGGGTAGAGCAATGGAAGGGGGGATCAGATGGGACCAGCAGGGTGCTGGTATCTAATAACGGTTGCATGGAGGATGAGGGAGGATGGTGTATGTCAACAATCAATGTAACCGTGTGTGGTATGCTAACTCTGTGGGACTGATCAAAAGGAACCAGGGGATCTGTAGTTGCAATTGGTGATAGGGATTTGGCGAACGGGGCTTAAAAATTGCACGATAAGAGCGTTGTGGGCCATGAGACAGCAAGGATGGGTAACCGTGAAAGGGCTGGCAGGCCGAGGGGTGCAGGGTCAAGGTGACTGGCATATGGTACATTTAAACAAGGTACAGGCTAATTGCAACAGGTAAAACTGTCAGGTTGGGGCAGCTGGAGGTGCCTATGGAGGCTGGACCATCGTGGGGAGAGGAAGGCTGGTGGAAGGAACCAGCAGAATGGAACGGAATTAGCATGGAGCCCGGCAGAAGACGGCAATTCCCTAGGAGTCTGTTGGCAGGCAGGTAGGGAAGCCTGGGCATGAGGATAATGATTATACTGGCAGCGTAAAGGTGCTGTGGGGCAGAGACATTACGTATGACTAACCAGGCAAGGCTGGCAAGCCAAGGGGGGGCTGGGCCAGGGGCTGACATAAGGTACAGTTTTGTTAAATAAGGTACATGCAAGATACAGGGGTTGTGCATACAGCCTGGAAGGTACCTGTATGCGATGGAACATGCGAACGCAAGTACACACACGGTAACCACCCGTATGCCAGGCTGGGAAGACATGGAAGGAGGGGCAGGCATGGTACAACCAAGGAAAGGGTGATCAAATAGAACCAGCAAGGCGTTTGCATCTGATAAGGGAGGCATGGAGGCTGAGGGAGAACGCCTGGGTGGCAGGGCAGTGCTTGGTATTAGTGGATTTGGAGGAGCAGGAGTTCCATGTGCCACATGCTAAGGCAGAGTACATCCTGGAGCGAATAAGTCGGGTGAGGGCAACTGGGTGCACAAAGAGGGACTTGGCTAGGTTGGCAGGCATGCTAGTGAGCGTGAGTCCTGAGGTACGGCTGGCTCCTTTGTACACCATGGGGGATTTCCAGGAGTGGGGGAGAGCCTGCCAGAGGAGCTGGCAGGTTTGTCTGACGAAGATTTGTTGTACTGAGTAGAGGCCTTGAGGAATTAGAAAGGCAAACCATGGAGGCAGGAGGGGCCTGACTATGTGTGCTATGGGGATGCCTCTGCTGGGGGATATGGAGATTTCTCAGAGGAATTTGCTGGTGCAGCCAATGCAGGAAAGCTTCACATTTGAGGAACAAGAGCTGGCTAGCAAAGGGTCGTTGTCATCATGTCACTGGGAAATGAAAAAGATATGTCTGTTGGGAAGGACATGTATCAGAGCTAACAATGAGAAGTTTCGGGAAGCTGTGCTGCTGGTGTTGTGTGACAGCCAAGGGGCAGTGTCAAACGTGAATAACATGAATTGGGAGGCCCACACCCCGAGGGAGTTCAGGTTGAGGTTTGAGGCAGCAGCCCAGGCAGGGGTAGAAGTGAGAGTCCAGTGGGTGGCAAGGAAACTCCTGCAATGCAAAGAGCTGGCATGGTGTCTAGGTGTGATGATGTTGGGGATTTAGCTCTGGGCAAGGGGGTGTACAGGCATTATGCATGACCAGTTACCAGAAGAGGGCAACTGGGGGTTCCCCACAGGGGATTGGTTGCTAGGACAGTGGACAAGTTCCAGCAGGTGAGGAGGTACTTTACACAAAGCCCTGTTGCAGAGGGTATGGGGGCTGATGCCCCTGGGGTTGCCTTGGAGTCTGCTAGACTCCACAGAGAGTACACCGTTGATGTGGGTTTTTTCCCACCGAGAGAACGCCTTAAGGAGGTAATAGGCGCGGCAGCACAGGAGATGAAGAATTGCATCCATGGGGTCTGCAACATGCCAGCCAAGTGGAAGGCTTGGCTGCATCCACTGGAAGGTAGGGAAGCCTAGGCATTGTAGTGGGAATATGAATTGGCTCTGAAGGCGGCTGAAAGCCAGAGGCCATCAGGCACGGTAAAACGGGCAGGGGATGGGCAGGCCAGGGGGCCAGGGGCAGGCCAGGGGGCCAGGGGCAGGCCAGGGCCAGGGGCAGGCCAGAGGCAGGGGCCAGGGCCAGGGGCAGGCTAGAGGCAGGGGCCAGGGCCAGGAGCAGGCCAGAGGCAAGGGCCAGGGCCAGGGGCAGGCCAGGGGCAGGGGCCAGGGCCAGGGGCAGGCCAGGGAGCCATGGTCAGGGGGCCAGGGCAAGGCGACTGGCATAAGGTACAATGTCAATAAGGTACACTCCTGTTACAATAGGTGGTGCTGCCAGGGTGGGGCAGTTGGGCGTGCTAAGAAGACTGGACCTTCTTGGGAGAGGAGGGGCTGGTGGAAAGCAACCAGCAGGAGAAAGGAAAGCACATGTAAGCCTGAGCAGGGTTAAGCAAGGCGAACTCGCTTGTTAGGGCGTTTGCCCTTGGGCAGCTTTGGGGGCAGGTGACGGGTAGGGTCGATGTAGCGTTTGGTCACACTGGGTGTCTTGATTTGGGCAAGGAGGCCGAGAGCTTCCGGAGACTGGCCTTGCTGGTCATGGTGCTGGAGAGCGCCGCGCCTGCTCCCATGGAGGGTAGCATGATATGGGATTTTGGCAGCTGTAAAATGGGTGTCGATGTCGTCTTCAAAGGCAGCCACGCTGAGGCTGCGCTCGAGGAATTGGTCCTTGTTGGCAGACAAGGGGCGACACAGGAACTGGGTGACGGGGTGACCCAGGGCAGCAGATTGGGCGAGCAATGTATGGAGGCGCTGGATGGGGCACAGGGGGCCGTCTCTGCGAGTGACGATCATCACCTCGGGATGCAAGTTGTGCTTGAGCTCTATGGCTTTGAAAAAGACGGCCGCGCCCAGCGGAAGTTGCAGGGTGGGGTAAAGGTAGGGGGCGGCGGGGACCCCTGTAGCCGCAAGCACACATAAGCATTGTCATGAAGGGAACGAGAAGGGATGGGGCAACGAAGGAAGCATGAACATTTGGCGGTGGAAGCCCAGAGGAGCCTGGCAAGGGCTAAGTGAGGGCCAGGGCCAAGGGGGGTGTAACTGGCAAGAGGGAGAGGGACTGGGGACACACCCGAGGCCAACCACAGGTCATCCAGACACCAAGAGACTGCAGTAGCCCCCCTGGAACAAGTCTCCCACAGTATGGTCATGGTGAAGGCATCCCGGTGAAGGCGGAGCAAGGGTACACCAATGGCACTGGCGATGCGAGAATCCAAATGCTCCAGAACTCTTTGTAGGTCGTCCAAACTCCAGGGATGTGCGGACTGTGGATTGTAGCCCAGGTGGGCAAGCCAGCGAGTGTAGCCAGTGGCCCACTCTGCCACATCAAGGGAGCGCACGGGGTTTCCTACGGCAGGAGGCAGTTTGTTCTTCACTTACACGTCCTCAAATTGGTTACACGTTTATTCAAACACGTATGCTATGGAGCGAGGCAAGCTGCAATGCATGGGGGCAAGAGCCAGGCAGTGGAGGAGGTACCTCTGCCATGGAGAGGATCCCAATTGCCATGGGTGGTGGCGTAGCGGTCAAACACGCTTTCAAATTGGTTACACGTTTATTCAAAACACGAGTACGGTGGAGCAAGGCAAGTGGCAATGCATGGGTTCAAAGGTAGCTCAATGGAGGAGGTACCTCGGCCGTGGAGAGGATCCCAGTTGCCATGGGTGGTGGCGTAGCGGTCAAACTCGGTGGCTAAGAAGGACAGTAAGCATCGCATGCTGATGGGAGCGACAAGGTCCAAGCCTTGATGCTTGTATCTGCCACTGGAAGTAGCCCACATGGTCATGTGGACTTTGATGTCTTGGGGGGTCGCCTGAAGGGCATGGCGGCCAGTGTCACGCATGAATTCACAAAACCTGTCAAAGGCGCTTAGCTTCTTCTGCATGGTAGCCCCCTTTACGGCTAGCAGCTGGATGGTATTGGCCCTGGTGAGCCAGTGGAAATATTGGTCCGCTGTTGCTGCGCTGAGGGGCGGGCCAGGCTGGCAAGGAATTTGGCGGCCCAATAACATGGTGTCAGCCATGCCCAAGAGTCTGGGGGACTCTATGATGGCTGCCAAAGGGGATCCTGCATGCTGCAGGACAGCCAGCGTGTCAGCAGGCTGCCAGTTGGGATACTGGGGAGGTGGATGGTCTGGTGGAAAATTACCCACTAGCGTAGGGTCTCCAAGCCCTAAGGCCACCTCAAAAGGCTCAGTCAACCTATTGTAAACCCGATTGGGGACTCCGGATTGGCAGACAAAGACTTCGTAGCAAATACCATTGCCACGGGAGGGCTAGTAAACCCCTCAGGAGGGGTGACTAAGGAGGAACAAGCACGTGACTCCAGATCACGGATGAATGATCTGAGATATTTCAGGGGAAGCAACGGGTGAACGAGCTCATAAGGCTATCAAGCTTGGTCAAGGGTAGTAGATTCAAACTGGAGAGACAGGAGCGGTGTTTCAATTAGCTTGACTGAGTGTACCCTGGTGACGGACGGCTCATCGCACCTTTATTGGTCCCGCCCGCCCACCCGGATGGTCTGGTGGAAAATTACCCACTAGCGTAGGGTCTCCAAGCCCTAAGGCCACCTCAAAAGGCTCAGTCAACCTATTGTAAACCCGATTGGGGACTCCGGATTGGCAGACAAAGACTTCGTAGCAACTTGCCCGACCAACATCAGCAGTACGGTTCCGTACGACACCGTTTGTACTGATATGTAAGCCGAAAGAAAGAAAGAAGAAAGAATTACATCAACCCAGCCCAAAGGGCCTGATGAGATGGTAACGAATAAACCAACGGTACATGAAAACCTAGTTGAAAGAATATTATGAGATAACACAGATAACCATACTAATATCTGGAAATGGCCAAGTCACCGCCGCTGACACACTTGACAGGCCTGGAATGCATCAAATGTAAAATTAATAACCGCAACCTGATCCTCCTGCCAGATGAAATTACGTAGTGACCACGAGTGGGACAAGAACAAATGTGGATAGCGGTCACGAACCTGAGCAAGTGCAGGGCAATGAAACACAAAATGATGCTCATCCCCCACCGCTATGCCACACATGTCACATAAACGTTCTGAACGGGGGATACGGGTGCGTCTTCCTACATCTAAAGGTAAGTCATGGACTCCAAGACGAAACTTAAAAAATTGCCTAACGCGCCTAACACTAACTGGCACAGAAAACAGTATTTCACGTTGAATCGGCCTTGTTCGGGCAAACCATCGAAGATAAGTGCATAATTGGGGGTCCTTAGGTGCTAGTCTAGGAGAGATGTGCAATCCCTCATCCGAGAGCCGCTGGGCATTAGTGAGTATTGCCCTGAAAGTATCCATGTCCACCTCATGAGGACTATGACAGTCCACGGGATAGGGGTACCCAAGTTTTATCAAGGCACGCAAGAACGACCCTGCCCAAGTTGAACTATGTGTTGTGACTCCATAGTAGCATGAGTCCCTAAGAATACTTGCATACATGTGATCCTCTGGGAGGTCACAAAGAGAATTCCAAAACGTTGCCATGCGCTTCAACCATTGATGTCGTAATGGGCGGATGCCTAGCTCACAAAGAAGGACGTCTGTTCTCACCGTGCGCCGGACCCCAATGATCATGCGCAGCATACTGATAAAGTCATTTTCCAAGTTTTTCACCGAAGTCCCACACAAGGGCTTGGGGAAAGTGTGCACACCCCAAATTTCACATGCGTACGACGCGGTGGGGACAACACATGTCAGAAATAGCCGAATAAGGATCCCAATTGAGACCGAACAATCAAGGTTCCATATCGCTGTTGTATTGAGGACCACGCCCCCCACATCTTCCCTCGTAGATGACCAAATGTTTCACCCACACCTGCCACTGAAGAAATAACGATCCCTAGGTGGCGACATTGTGGAACCACCTTTAAGGGTGCCCCCTTATATGTGCATGGTTGACTAGCAAGGTCTATGGCACCCTCAGGAAACACCATTGCGAGGCACTTACTATCTTGTATTTCCATGAGGGTCAAGGCACACCATTCTGCCACAGCCTGTAATAGGCATTGCATTGCCATCCAAGTGGTGGCCAGTAACTTGAAATCATCTGCGTACCCTAGAATGGGTACGTGACGTCCATCTCGAGTTTTTGGACCCATGTTTGGACACCTTGCCTCAATATATCGTATCAGCCCATCTGAAAATACCCCGAATAAAGTGGGACTTAGTGGTGATCCCTGTGTGATGCCTGCTCGAGGTTTCTTCAATTCCCCATAAGTACCCCCTACCGATAGTGTAATGTCCGCATCCTCATAGAGTGATTTGATGGCCTCTAAGATTCTACCACTAACCCCCACACGACGCAACGACTCCCATAAAAGCTCTCGAGGGACCCTATCATATGCTTTAGAAATGTCTAACTTACACAATATTAGTGGACTTTCTGGAGTTGCCCTATCAATAAAATGTTGGAGTGCAAAGAGCTGGTGCAGGGTGGAGAACCCCGGGCGAAACCCGACTTGTGCTTCACATCTGTACTTTAGACTTTCAAGGTGTTCCACAAGTCTATCGTTGAGAAGGGTGGCATATAAACGCATAGCCGGTTCCGGTACAGCTATGGGACGATAGTTTGTAGGATCTAAAACACTCTTTCCACTATCCTTCAAAACAGGAGTTACTTTTAACACGTTGTGCCCCGGGGCACAACGTTGTGCCCCGGGGCCCCTAGGAATGCTACCAGAGATGAACATACCATTCAACACAGCTAATAACGTAGGTGCCAAAACATGTGGATTCATTGTGCCGTCTGGCTCTAAGGGCCTTTGAGCTTTTTGAAGCAGCTCAGCAGGGTATCCTTCGAACCCATAACTTCTCCCATTTTTCAATTTCATCAAGCCTTGTTCTACCTCCACAATTGTAAATGGCTGGTTGGAGATTTCTCCTCTATCATTTACCAGCGGGTATGCTATCGGTGATAATGTGGTATGGTCTACGATATTACGCGATGGTCCAACTCCTATTAGATTCTTCATAAATGTGTCCCACACACCATGTGACAGTAATGGGACTGGTAGCCCTACAGGTGCCCCCCTGAACAACTGCCAAAACCGACGGGGGTTTACATGAAACATATTTAACCTTTCTTGCAACTGGGTCAGCAAACATGCACGTTTCTGAGAACGCACATATGAGTGATACTTGCGTTCCAGTAACCGCACCTCTTGAAATTGATACCCATATTGCCGACCTGCTTTCCTCCATTCCCTTTTTAATCGTTGACATTCTTCATTAAAGAAAGGCTTTCGAAATCTACCTTGTCCCGTACGCCGAATACGTAATGGCATCCCTGCCTCAATAGCAGCGTTCACCACCACTTCTGAAAGACCATCTAATGCTTGTGTCAAATTACCTTCATTAGCCATGTGAATGCATTCATTCAATCTTGTGTGAACTCGTTCTAAATTTTCAACATACGGAATTCTTAATGCCCTTTGCCAATCAATGGCCCGAATAACTCTCTCAGAAAATCCATCTTCTTGTACATGAGAGGGACCGGACATAGCTAGAGACAAGTGTGTAATAATTGGGAAGTGGTCTGATCCCCTCACCTCTGATTGCACTTCCATTGATTGAATGCATGGTAAAAGTGTATTGGAAACTAAAACGTGGTCCGGCCTCGTCGGGGATGACCGTTGTGTAGCCTTAAAGGTTGCTGGCATATCTAAGTCCCCCACTATCTTCCCAGTGCAGATTGACAAGTTTGTCTCTGCCGCCAGCTTCACCATAAGCTTCCCGACACGATTTTGGCCCACATGTGTCCCTTGCCCCGGTGCTGTAGATGATGAGGCATATTCCACATGGCCATTAAAGTCCCCTCCCATGAAAATATGACTAACATCCCCTCTAATTCATTAATCTTTCCAGACAGCTCCCCAAACCTCCAATCAAGGTCATTCGTGCTTAACAATGGAGATCCTATGGGCGGTATGTATATATTGCCAATATGAATACAAGGATGTATATCCCCCAAAACCGTAAACGCACCCATAGCGACGACGATGTATGTGAGTAAAACTGGGCCCCAACCAATGTAGTTTCTTTCACAGCAATAATAAGTCCGTAACCCCTTTTATTAGATGATAACTCTAAAGGCGTGGTACAGATTTTAAACCCTGGCAATAGATTAGGGTCTACATGAGTGCATCTTGTTTCTTGCAATAAAATTATATCAAATTGTTGAAAAAACCTGTCTAATGAATGAAACAAAATCTTGGAGTCTGACAAACCGTTGATGTTCCAAGATAGTATGGACAAATTGACTTGGCCAACATTTTCCTAGGTGATGTTCATGGGGATAGACGAAGATGTGCTTGCTTGTTGCCCAGGGATCACCTTGATGGGTGGTCCCTGTCCTTTGACTTTGAAAAGAATGTCCCCTCTCCAAAACGTTGTCCATCCTTCATTTCTGAGTGCCAATGCAGTGGGCAGCAATGCTGCCCTTCCCCCTCGTTGTTTCGTGGTCAAGTCGTCGTCCATGGTGATCTTGAAGTTCTGCCGCAATACTTTGGACTTCTTAAATGCGGCATGCTAATACTTTGGACTTCTTAAATGCGGCATGCTTATCTGCAATACTGACAAAACGTATTAGAACTGGTCGTGGACGCTTCGCCTTCGGGTCAAACTTCCCCAACCTCCGAGTCTCCTCAATGCGTACAGCTCCAAACAGGTGCTTAACTTCAGTTAATTGCGCCTCCCCGATGCTCTCCTCCACTCCAAAAAGGAGGGCGTTTGGAGACTTCATGGTTTTCTCCAGAGCATCATTTTGGGATTCCAGCGCTGCCAGCTTGTTGAAGAGTAATTCATCCCTCGTTCTCATGGTTTCCTCAACTGTAGCTTGATTAGAAGCTATGTGTGCGTCAATTATCGGTTGAACTGCCTCCAAAACATTCTTGGTGATAGTTGGTGTAGCGGCTACGATTAGATCATCTCGATGCTCGGCCATGAAGTTCGCGCATTCTGTCCGAACCATTGCAGGAAGCTGCGCCAAGGTATTATTGATATTGTTTATTGCATTCATAAGATCCTTTAATGTTAATTCTCCCTCCATCTGTGGTGGTCCTTGTGGTGATCGATCCGATATCGTTCTAAACGGGTCCGCTTTGTCCCGGCCTCAATAACTTCTGAGGCAATAGCAGGGCCTTTAGGGCTACTAAACATAGACGTGATAATAGATGACATTGAAAGAGTCAATAATCTCGACGGCACAAGGAAGCTGTCGCCGAACCCCCCGCTGTTGGGAGGCCATTCCCCCCTCAAAAACCCTTGCCGCAACCCCGAAGGAAACCCTGGGTGCTCACTTCTCACCCTACGAAAACCCTGGCAAAGTTCTGACCTTAAGTACCGAAACCCCCCCAAAACCCTCACAATCTGGTATGAAGATTAAAACTTCACTCGCTCCCATACTATTGGGTGTTGGGGGCCCCGTGTCCTTCCCCAGCTTGTTATAAAATGGGGATCACCAGGTATACTTGGGAAATTTTCATTACACATCTGATGAGATTCCCCTACATTCATTTGCATGTTTGAAGAGGCCAAATAAGGTACAGCTGCATAAGGTGTACGTACAGGTATACTGCATGATATGTTGTTGATTTACTTGGTGTATAGAATAAATGTGCAAATGTATTGACTGATAAAGACATTTGGGACACTACGCATGAGCAGTTAATAAAGTCAAAGGGCCTGCAGACTTGATCCTGGAGTGTACAGGGTGTTACGGACTTACAGTAGAAGTTCCGGGGTGCAGTTACGGCACCTATCGTGAGATTTGAGTACGTTAGACGTAAATGCGCCATCTCCGAGTGGGTTGAAAGCCTAAGAAACAGTGTAATTTAAGGAAATTCAGAGTTATGCCACTTGGCGGATTCTAGTGTCGACAATTTATTTTCCCTCCGCCACAGGGTGGCGGAAAACAGTGTCACGAATTCAATTTCCCTCTGCCGGGGTGGCAGAATGGTGCCAAAGTCAAGAATTTTCCATGTTGAACGGCCTTGCACCCCCTTTTGTCTAGTAAGAGCCTACCGGTTTGAATTTGTGGTTAAACATACGGTGTTGCATTGAAACAACATGCAGTACGATGAGATACATCATGAAAAGAGTCAGAGTCTCTCTCTCTATATATATATATCTCTCTCTCTCTCTCTCTCTCTCTCTCCTCTCTCTCTCTCTCTCTCTCTCTCTCTCTCTCTCTCTCTCTCTCTCTCTCTCTCTCTCTCTCTCTCTCTCCCCCCTCCTCCCCCCTCCCCCCCCCCTCTCTCTCTCTCTCTCTCTCTCTCTCTCTCTCTCTCTCTCTCCTCTCTCTCTCTCCTCTCTCTCTCTCTCTCTCTCTCCCCTCTCTCTCCCTCCCTCCGTCCCTCTCATTGTCATCTTGAATAATTGAGCCCCTGGATTCCGGGAATATATTCTAACCGTATACCATAAATCCAGCATGCAGGAACGCGGAATCTATATAGGCTTCACTCTTAATTTTAAAGATGGCCATGGTTGGTAATAAGCGCATACGGTCCTTTTGCATTGAGTGTTACAAAACCATGGCACCCTTATAAAACTACTTGACGCCTGTAAGGTTACTACCACATTATAATCTATTGCTATTCCCTCTTACCATTCACCCTATGCGACAAGCGTTTTGGTCTGGACTCGTGATAGCCACTCTTTCACTCATTCTCTTCTTCCCTGATGACATCCAGCACATTCTCGTGAAAGGCCACATCCCAAGGCCGTTTTGATGCTAAAGGCCCAGCCATGACACCTCTACGGTCTTTTGCAGTCAAGAAGTAATCGAGAGCTTTCTCATAAGGGAACTTGCTCATGTCATACTCGGACAAGCCTCACACTGTCATTAAGATGTTGTTCACCCAAGCAATTGCGACGATCATTCTTCGAAATTCTCGATATCATAATTTGTTCTAATTAACCTTTAAAGCTCCTGAATTCTTTTACCAAGATCCTCAAACGAGAAATCGGATCCTTGGATTTCTTTGATCAATACATGCAACTTTTCCAGCAAGGGCTTCAGGGCTCTGGACCCCACAAATACCTCTGCATAAAGCATCATATCCCCTACTTCCTCCAATGCAAAATATTCTACCCCTTCTTTTACCAAAAAAATCAGCAGAGCATCGTACTGCTCTAACCACCTCTCGAGCACACGGTATATGGATAACCACCTTATATCATGAATCCTAAGCATCTGCTTATCCACATCAGACATATCTTGGTAAGTTTGGAACCTCTGCTCCATAGAAGGGGACCTGGCAAAGAGGGTATAACATGCTCTCAAACACTCATCTATCCTTTGGTACAAATCGTTCTTGGGCACGGAACCTACCACATGCAACACCCTTGTTCTACGGTCTGATCGCCCATTTGGGCCACCTTCATAAAACCTTGGCCTCAGATGTAGAAGCCAAAATCTGATCATTATGGGAGACGGTGGAGTCTGTCGACGGTGGGACCTTTCTCATAAGTTCCAAAGACCAGCAGAAATGTGTGAAGAAAAGAGGGGGGAGGGAGGGAAGGGGGTGGAGAGAGAGACTGAGTGTGTGTGAGAGAGAGAGAGAGAGATAGAGAGAGAGAGAGAGAGAGAGAGAGAGAGAGAGAGAGAGAGAGAGAGAGAGAGATCTCTAGAGAGAGAGAGAAAGAGAGAGAGGGAGGGAGGGGGGGGAGAGAGAGAGAGAGAGGAGAGAGAGAGAGGAGGGGGGGGGGGGGGGGAGGAGAGAGAGAGGAGAGAGAGAGAGAGAGAGAGGAGAGAGAGAAGAGAGAGAGAGAGAGAGGGGGGGGGAGGGGGGAGAGAGAGAGAGAGGAGAGAGAGAGAGAGAGAGAGAGAGGAGAGAGAGAGAGAGAGGAGAGAGAGAGAGAGGGGGAGGAGAGAGAGGGGGGGGGGGGGGGGGGGGGGGGGGGAGGGGGGGAGGAGAGAGAGAGAGAGAGAGAGAGAGAGAGAGAGAGAGAGAGAGAGAGAGAGAGAGAGAGAGAGAGGAGAGAGAGAGAGGAGAGAGGGGAGAGAGAGAGGGGGGGGGGGAGAGCCCTCTGCCCTTTGCCCTCTGCCTAGGGGCCTGGACGAACTGCTGGAGTAATTGGTGGCTTCCTCGGATTGCCAGGGTGGCAGATTTGTCGAACACCAATTACATTTCATTCTGCCAGCGTGGCAGATGTAGCTGTGTTCAATTTAATTTCCCCTCTGCCACCGGTGACGGAATCAGGCAATCCGCATTTCTTTTACGCTGCCACAAATGGCAGAAGCGGCACTCGGAAAATCCATAATTTCTGTCACCTGACCTCCTCAATTCAATTGATTCTGCCATTTTGGCAGAATTCTGCCACTAAAAATTACACTGCAATTACAATTTCTGAGTCAGAAACTAACTCGGTGATCGAATCTAGATCCGAACGTGTTCACGGAGCTCATATCTTTTTCCTAGTCATTTCACGGAGCGTGCGTTTGGCTCCGAGCCTCTAGATCGAGGCTTCTGTGGATATATCTTGTCGTTTACACGGGCCAAGATACGTTCGAGTCATGTTCGTGAAGAAACCGGTAGGACTGAACGCTAAGTGTACGGTTCTACGAATTCACGATAGTACGGGAGCCGCAGATCAGCTCTCCGTAGAGTTAGAGTGACAAAGGCAAGCAAATGCAGAGGAGGCAATGATGTCAGACCTCCTGAGGTATTGAAGGGGAGAAGGCAGAGGGTACTGGTCAGGTCATACGTTGTCGAACTCCAGTGTGTGAAGCCCGTCAAGCGGATAGGGCTGTCCAAGTGTCTTTTGTGAGTGTTGCTGATGATTGCAACCCTTCGCAGCTATCCCTACATGTTGTGCTTAGCTTAGTAAGTCACATTAACACACCCATACATTGTCAAAGCTCATACGTTGTCGAACTCCAGTGTGTGAAGCCTGTCAAACGGATAGGGCTGTCCAACTGCCTTTTGTGAGTGTTGCTGATGATTGCAACCCTTCGCAGGATGTCTTAAATGTGTGTAGATCGATGCTAACCGTGCCCACTGGCAGGACGAGTTTTGACCTGAAAAGGTCTGAATCGTCCTGGAAAGCTCCTAATTGTCCTGGAAAGGTCTTGATCGAGCTGGAAAGGTACTGAAGGATACTGAAAAAGTCCCAAAGTTTTCTGGGTTATTTTTGGGGTGTCCCAGAAACATCCTAGTAAAAGCACGGAAAGGGATTAGAGTAGGCTGGCGCCATTACTGAATACAGCTTCCTTTTCCTAATTGACGTCCATTGGCAGGGCCGGACACCAGTCTCCAGTAACTTGTACCGGATGGTGTGGGTACTCTACACGTTTCCAATGTTGTACGAACGCTTGCATTCAAACGAGGGAACGTCAGCAGTACGGTACGGTTTCAGACGGATTCAAATCGCAGCTCGCAGCCTGCCTCGCGAGTCGCAGGATACCGGCGTCACACAGAAAACTCAAAGCCCCATACAGAAGCCTGCCCTGAGACATCAGACTCCAAATCTCGAAGCGCATAATCCACTAATCCACAGAGTGTCTCAACAGCCTCCCGGACCAAGTGCATTGCTTGATGGGGTGGTGAAAGGTTATGGGCATTGGCGTATCCTGTACACGGCAGACAGGTCGTCAGTAGACAAAGTTACTCTACCTGCAGTCCGTACGACTGTCTGCTGAGTATCATGCACAACTGTTGGACAAGACTAGCATCTGGAAATGCCCAGCATCTTTCACAACCAGTTCCGTTACATCATTGTATTGCACTCAAGCACCGATCAAGCAATTGCTAGATAAGGCTGTAGGCGGCTACGTTCAAGTACATGCCTATACTCCCTGCAGTTACTGTCCCTTGTCTGTTTTTTTTTTTTTTTTTTTTCCTCAAATTTCCGAAGTATACCTGATGATCCCCATTTTATAACAAGCTGGGGAAGGACACGGGGCCCCCAACACCCAATGGTATGGGAGCGAGTGAAGTTCTTATCTTCATACCAGATTGTGAGGGTTTTGGGGGAGGGGGGGGGGGGTTTCGGTACTTGAGGTCAGAACTTTGCCAGGGTTTTCGTAGGGTGAGAAGTGAGCACCCAGGGTTTCATTCGGGGTTGCGGCAAGGGCTTTTGAGGGGGGAATGGCCTCCGCACCCAGGGTTTCATTCGGCTTACATATCAGTACAAACGGTGTCGTACGGAACCGTACTGCTGATGTTGGTCGGGCAAGTTCCCTCGTTTGAATGCAAGCGTGCGTACAGCGTTAGCAGTACCACACGGTTTCTGAAAGAATTTCAAATCGGCAGCTCGCAGGATGTCAGTGCCACACAGATAAAAACTCGACGACCCATAAACAAGTCTGCCTTGACACCAGAGTTCATAAGTACGCGATCCAATATGTGTTTTAGAAGCCTCTAGGAGGATTTGTATTGCGTTTTGGGGTGGACTCCTCTCAAACGTTAACAGTGAAGAGCGGTCAGTGGACCTCTGCGCAGTTCGTCTCTATGGTAGCCTTTCACTCTTATACTCTTTCGTGGAAATTATGAGGTTCCCCTCGTCCCGTATTATTCAAAAGATGCTGCTCCCTCCCCCTCTGGATAGTCGATCGAGCAGCCGTGTGGTGAGTCGTCTGTACTGGAACCAACTCAATTCTCGGGCTGCCACCCAGTATACGAGTTACCGAGGAGAACAAACCATTTTTCGGCATTTGAGGAGAGTTCTGGGGATGGGGCACCTGATGTTGCAAGGGGCTAAACCGTTGTTCAGAGAAGGAATGTGGACGCTCCACTGCGCAGCTTCATGACTGATGATTTGGTCCAGGGGTTATCTTTTCAGGATCAATTGCCTCATTTGACAGGGCCGTGGGATACGGGAGCTCTGGGGAACGCTCGTCCTTGTTACCAGGGACGGACCACTTCACCCTGGCCTATCTTTCGACCTGTTCCAGGCCCTACACACTGAGATCCTTCCAAAATCTATTAGGATTCACATGCATTCGAGCGTGAAAAAAGGAGGTGAAAAATGATTCTGCACTTCCTCGTGGATTCTTGTTTTTGCGGCATGAAGCAATACGCTGCAATGCCAGCTGGAATATCTGAGCTTCGTGTTCCTTGATTTGTCTAAACATGCCTGGGATGAAGCATGCTCTGAGAAGGACAAGGGATATGTGTGCAGGAGCTCTTGATACAAGGGCTGTGGCTGCTCATGTGCTTTGCTCCCAATGTTGCAGCCCAGACCCTGCCCATTATTGCAGATGCGGCAAGAGATGCCGTCACATCCGTGGGAGGAAGTAACCCTGTTGCCCCACAAATATATGCATATGCTTCGGCAGACAGTATCTTGGCCAAGGAAGTTGCAAGTGTCCGAGAAGATCCTATCCCAGTCGGGGAGGCATCAGGTGGGGAGCCCACCTCTCTGCCAGGGCAGAGTACCGCAGACGCGCCCGAAGTTCCTGCCACTTCAACCGACTTGGAGGTGTCTAGAGTTCAAATAATCCTGTCACCACCACCACCACCTCCGCCACCACTTCAACCGCCTCCACCACCACCTCGACCGCCTCCACCACCTCTGGGACCTCCACCACCACCTCGCCCGCCTCCACCACCTCGGTCGCCTCCACCACCACCTCGACCGCCTCCACCACCACCTCGTCCGCTGCCACCGCCTCCAAGGCCCCCACCGCCACCATCACCACCTCCACTCCCCGCAAGAGGCTGCTATGATTACCCAGGTGAATTTTTGCTTTTGCAAGGTGACTTAAACAAACATCAGCCGGGCTTCCAGGTGATCCGCATGAACTGAATTGAGATCTTGATGAGCCTCAAACTTCCAACAGAAGATACAATAAGTTAGTCCTCTTGTTTCGGCCAGAGTGTGGAAAAACGCAGGGACTCTTGATGGTGCGAACTCAAAGTTGGAGCCTGATTTTGGTAGGAGCCGAGTACCCTATAGGAGAACAGAATCTGTTGGAAGCTAAGGATGGAGCGGTTTGAATGAAGAAGGAGGGAGCTTTTGAGGGTAGAATTAGAGTTTTCGAGCTCGTTTTTTGGGACGGCCACTGCGGGCGCTTCACTCCGCTCTAAACAGGAACCTAACGCAAACCTCCTAGGGTTCAAGTTTGCCGCAAATCAAGGCGTGGACAAACGTGGGAAGGGCACATACAGACGAATAGCTTTCGATCTATAGATAGATAGAGATGGTCGGGATGGGTACAAGGACAAGGAGAGAGGGGGGAGGGGGGGAGAGGAGAGAGAGAGAGAGAGAGAGAGAGAGAGAGAGAGAGAGAGAGAGAGAGAGAGAGAGAGAGAGAGAGAGAGAGAGAGAGAGAAAGGGGAGGAGGGGGAGGGAGGGAGGGGCGTGGGGAGAGGGAGAGAGTCCCACAGTACACGAAAGCACACATGTACACACTCAGTCACACTTAAACTCACGCTTACACACACACACACACACACACACACACACACACACACACACACACACACACACACACACACACACACACACCCCAAGGAACTGTTGCAAATCTCCCTTGAAGTGGTTGCTGGGGCATGCAGACATATGCTGGACAAGTAATTGCCTTAACATACGATATAGTGGAGCAATAGCCTCAATTGGAGCCGGACCTAAATGCGACTTGACAACCACAGTGCAAGCTCAGGCCGGCAAGCCTTTTCTTGTGGCCTACAGTTTGGGCTCCGACGGAGGATCCAATTCCTGGCAGACCATCATCAGCTCCATTAACAACTCCTTTGCCCCCATCATTTTGGAGTCCATGACGAATACACTTCAATTCTACAATACACCGAGGAGGTTCCAGGTTTTGGTACCCGACATGTCGACACAAGTAACACTCACATTCAGGTCAAGTGCGGTACGCTTCTCATTCCCTGTGGCCCCCACAGTGATTGTGAGAAACCATTGTCAAGACTGTGCAAGTCGTGAGAGCAAGTGGAGTACGCTTTGTGTTCCCCTTAACAGGGAACAATAAGAGTAGTGAAATTCAGTTTTTAATGGCGTGCAAGTTATGCATATGCTTGTGTATAAACGCTGGCCGGTGCATGTTTTTCATTCAAGTTAACAGGCAAGGTTAGTCACAGGTCATTTTTACACAACGGTTTCTGCACCCACACAGACCCAGCTTGTATGACTCACACCCTGGTTATCACAGACATTGTACTGACAGCCACTTGCCTGCAGGACGTCGGGTCCTGGCTCGTTAACTATCAAAGTAAGAGACCCCCTTCCCCCATAATATGCACAGTTCAAGTTTTTCCTGCTGAAGGGAAAGTAGGTCCAAAATTTTTGTCTCCCTAATTGCAGGTCGCGGACATGGTGGGTGCCTACTGCAGTCCTA